>JAOBBC010000128.1:2258752-2275042 GCA_025388495.1 Curcuma longa
GTTTCTTCATAATGGAATCGTCGGTTGTGTGTGTGGATCCTTGGATTAGTCACCTCGTTGAGGTGGATACTAAGTAAATCAAACGGGTTAGCGATTGGAATTTTCTATCTTGTTTTATTTTGCTTCCGCTAATATTTTTGCAGGCAAGATCAAAAAATCGCTATTCACCCCCCTCTAGCGAACGACTCGATCCCAACAACGCCTAGGTCTGGTCAGTTTGACCTAGAGTTGATCCAAATAGGACCTGATGTTTGGATGTGAGTGAGTGAAGTCTAATCAGGTCAGTTTGACCAGATGACTAGTGAGAAGTCCTAGTCGGTTAGACTAGGCATTGGAAGTCCTGATCAGGAAGATTAGGTAAGGGAAAGTCCTAGTTGTAGGCTAGGCAAGGGAAAGTCCTAGTTGTAGATTAGGCAAAGGCAAGTCCTAGTTTGGAGGATCAGGCAGAAATCTTAGCAGGTCGAGTGCACCATGTGCAAGTTCATGCAGTGTCGGAGGATCGAGAAGCATGGCCAAAGTCCAAGAGGGTACGGTCAGGAGGACTAGAGGTCTGGGCGTTCAGGAGGACCGAGATCCAGCAGCAAATTCCTGGGGGTCGAGGACCATAGCTAAACGGGAAGTCCAACAAGTCTGGAAGACTTGTTGGCAAAACTTCTCCTGAGTGAAGTGGATAAGGGTGTATTCCCGAAATGGAACGGTATACATCAGACTAATCTAGGATTTCGGTAGAAATCCAAAGTTAGATCCACAGAATAAGATTTAGGTTGTTTTGTGTGTTTGTATGCTTATGTTGCAGAAACCAGGAGTTGGAAGCAAAATGGAGAAAGCAGAGGTGAAGCAAGCAAAGGCAGCTGAACCAAGCCCGGGGCCAACTCAGGTCAAACCTAAATCAACTGGTTTCAGTCGACCCGAATGTGGATTCCAGGTGACCTGACAGTCTGGTCGACCCGAATGAGGATTCTAGTCAACCCGAACGAGAAGACCCAACTCGGATAGGATCGAGAAGATCATATCAGATTAGATCGAATCCAATCGATCGGAGAAGGATTCCAGTCGACCGAAAGATGCTATAAAAGAAGGGTGAACGTGCACAACCAGGATCATCAAATACAAGCCATCTCATTCTTCTAGTGGTGACTCTGAACGCGAACAGGGCCAAGCATGTGCCACCGAGGAAGATCCAAAAAGAGTGCGTAGCACTCAGGACTTCTAGACCGGCGAAAATGTTTGGTTTAGTTTTCCTTACTAGTCTTACTATTTTATTTATTGTTATTCTTTATTGCACTGTAAGACGGATTTCTCCGCCTTCAAATGAACGTTCGGAAAGGAGACCACTAGTGGACAGGTGCCTCCTGTATATAGGCCTTGGTTGTACTAACCCTGGGGGGTTAGGAACCAAGTAAAATCCGTGTGTCCCTATGTTATTTTACTAATTTCGCTGCTAAGTAATTCTGATAGAACGAACGAACGAGAAATGACCACCGTGCTATTCACCTCTCCTCTAGTGCGTTACAAGATCCTACATCCCCATGGTATGCAGATCTTGTAAATTTTTTAGTAGCAAATATTTTTCCATGTAATTTACATGAGCACAGAAAGATAAACTAAGAGGTGATGTAAAATATTATGTGTGGAATGAACCAGATTTGTGAAAATTTTATAGTGACCAGATTATTTGACGTTACATTACTGATTTTGAGTTTCAGCCCATATTATCATTTTATCATTCTCTTGCATGTGGTGGACACTTTGGTCCCTAGAGGGCTGCTAGAAAAGTTTTAAAATTTGGATTGTATTGGCCTACCCTGTTTCGTGATCCATATAATTTTTAAATATCTTATGATCATGGTCAACGAACTGGGAACATGGAACATAAGAATGAAATGTCTCAACAGAGTATGTGATTTATTGAGATTTTTGATGTATGGGGTATTGACTTCATCGGTTAATTTCCTATCTCTTTTGGATTTACATATATTTTATTGACAGTTGATTATATTTCCAAATGGTTGGAGGGCATACCTACCAGAACTGATGATTCTTTAGTTGTTATAAATTTTATCAAGTCTCACATATTTTACAGATTTGATGTACCCAGGGCGATCATTAGTGATCAAGGATCTCACTTTTGCAACAGGCACATAAAGGCCCTACTAAGAAAGTATGAGGTATTGCATAAAATTTACACTCCTTATCATCCCCAAACAAATAACCAAGCTGAGGTATCGAACAAAGGAGTCAAGTTGATCCTAGAGAAGACAGTGGGCTAGACAGGAAAGATTAGAGCAAGAGGCTTGAGGATGCATTATGGGCTTATCGTACAACCTATGACACTCCTTTAGGCATGTCTCCTTACAGGATTGTCTTCGACAAAGCATGTCACTTGCCAATGCAGATAGAGCACAGGGCCTATTGGGCAGTGAAAGCATGTAACCTGGACACTGATCAGGCGGAAATGGAAAGGAAAGTGCAGCTTCAGAAACTTGAGAAGATTAGATTGGAAGCTTATGAGAACTCCCGCATATACAAGGAAAAGACTAAAGGTTTTCATGACAAGCATATCTTGCCAAGGGAGTTCCAAATTCATGAAAAGTTTTGGAATTTGGATTGTATTGGCCTATCTTGTTTCGTGATCCATATAATTTTTAAACATCTTATGATCGTGGTCAACAAACTGGGAACATAGGACATTGGAATGAAATGTCTGATAATTGGCTATTTGACTTGGTAAATCAGAGTTAAATTGGGCTATCTTGATTATATTTCTTGTCAATAAATTAGATTTTGGGTTGATATTAATGTTGGGTGAATTTTTAATGTTTAATCTATTTTTTCTTTATTTATGAAAATTTTTTGTTATTAATTTGTACATTGGATTTTTTTTCAGGAAATTAGGATGAAGATAACACTATTTGGAGGTTCAAATTGTAAGAAAATCAAAATTGGCTCAAGCCAGGTTCGAATCGGAAATCAATTTAACCTAAATCAGATTGGATTCAACCCAATTCTAATTGAATTTAGCCGAATCAGATTAAAGCTAGCCAAATTCAATTGATTCAGTCCACATCCAGTTGGTTCAATCAGCCCCATTGCAATGGACTCAAGCTAGGCCCAAATCAAGATCAACCAACCCAAATCCAATTCAAACCTGATTCAAATCAATTTCGACCGGTTCAAATCAATAAAAAGCGGCACCGGTTCGGTCCAAATCTAGGTCGGTTCAGCTAGGGTTAAAAGGCTTGCGCCGGTTTAATCTCACGCGAGTTCGGTTTGCTAGGTTTTCTTCGTTCTTCTCTCGCGACGCCGTCTTCCTACCGAGCTTCCGCCGCGACGAGTTCTTCCTCCCTTCCCAATCAGCAGCAGGGTGGCGGTCGACATTCAAGACAGTCGGCGATCATCAACACGACCACAAGGGCTCCGCCATGGGTGATTCACTCCGGCGAGTTACCCTTTTTCCCCTCCGATTCTTCACCTTCCGTGGGTGATTCGCTTCGGTGGGTGAAGGCCAGTAGTACCTCGAGCAGTAAGGTCGACCGTGGGTGATTCGCTCCAGTAGTTCCTTACTCCTCTCCATTCATCGGTGCTAGACAAGGGACGCCTTGTCAGCTCCGACCATCGTCAGCACCGGAGATAGATCAAGGTAAGGGGTTGTCTTTTGTGTTTCCTGATGCTTGGTCTGTGATTTGCAGCTGGACATTAGGGTAGAGGGGGGCTTCTGATCCTTGTCGTCTCCGACCACGCTCTGCTGTGGGTGATTCGCTCTAGCGCGACCAGTTTCCCTTATTGGTGTGACCTGGCCGAATGGAGAATGGTTGCCATCGCTGCTGTTCTGTGCCGATTTGGGTCCTTCCATTCACCTTCACCGTTCCACACTCTCCCCTGTTCTTGTTCATAATCAAAGGGAGTAACCTAACCCTAGCATGACTAAACCCTAATTGAAATTCCCTGTTAGATTTTGTGGTTACACTGCAAATCCCCTGTTCGGTTCCATGTTTACATTGCAATCCCTTTGTTGTGTTTAATCAGCTCTGTTTGGCAATATGTTGGGCAGAGCATCGAATTAGGGTTAACTGTGTGCATATGTGATTAAATCTGTGTGCAATTTGTGTTTAAAATTGTGTGTTTGAACTTGTGTGCAGTGATCTTTGTAAATAACCAATAACATTGTATTTGGATTTGATTCTAATAAATGGTTTTGTTTATTGATAATACATGTTGTATTAGTGTTTAATGTTGTTAGTTATGTGTTGTATGCTTTGTCAAATGATTGTATAGGATGTTTAGGTTATATAATCTTCTTATGATTAGTGTACAGCTTGTAGGGTTAAATGTAATTTGTAATTCAGTTTGTTGTTGTTTTGTAATTATTTGTAAATTTATTATGACTTAGGGTTTAGTGTATATGGGATGTAGATTCTTGTTGTATGATGAATTATTGTAGTTGTTCTTGATTTGGTTGTTGTATGAGTTGGTATGTTGATATATGTTGTATAGTCTATGTATGAAGAGTAGTGTGTGTTATGTAAATGAAATCATGTTGTATGTTGCATGATGAACTTGTATTATCAATAACTAGTTATGTTGCATGTAATTATTGTTGTGGTGGTTGTTGTATACATTCTAATAATCATGAGTTGGTTTTGCAAGATTTGTAGGATTCATATTGTGTAGTTATGTATGTTGAATGATGTGTGTTGTATGATTCATGATGTAAAAATTAGTTGTATTGTTTGTTGTATGTATAGTGTTGAATAAGTGTATGTATGAGTGTTGAATGATACCTGATGTGAGATTAGGGTGTAGCTATGTGGGTATGATGTTGTATGTTAAATGTATGGAATTTATGTTGTATATTGAATTTTGTTAATAAATGTTACTTTTGTATCATTGTTTGAATAAATGTATGATTAGGAATGTGTATTTTGCATACTTATGATTCTTTTGTTAATTGTAAATTAAATTATGAGTAAATGAAATTGTAAATAATTAGGAATGAATAAGGCTCAATAAAACCCCTGTACCAACTGTCTAGGACTACTTAGATCATTGAGTCCAAGAGAGACGACCCGGACTTATCTATATTACTTTAGCGATAAATAGGAGTTTGGTAATAAATAAATAATTAATTTTGATGGGTGTGAGTGACAACCAAATAAGGAAAATTATATAAATAAAATATTCTCATACAAAACACACGTCATCAATGTCTCAACAGAGTATGTTATTTATTGAGATTTTCGATGTATGGGGTATTGACTTCATCGGTTAATTTCCTATCCCTTTTGGATTTGCATATATTTTATTGACAGTTGATTATATTTCCAAATGGTTGGAGGTCATACCCACCAGGACTGATGATTCTTCAATTGTTATAAATTTTATCAAGTCTCACATATTTTACAGATTTGATGTACCCTGGGCGATCATTAATGATCAAGGATCTCACTTTTGCAACAGGCACATGAAGGCCCTACTAAGAAAGTATGGGGTATTGCATAAATTTTTCACTCCTTATCATCTCCAAACCAATAACCAAGCTAAGGTATCGAACAAAGGATTCAAGTTGATCTTGGAGAAGACAATGGGCTAGACAGGAAAGATTCGAGCAAGAGGCTTGAGGATGCATTATGAGCTTATCGTACAACCTATAACACTCCTATAGGCATGTCTCCTTACAGGATTGTCTTCGACAAAGCATGTCACTTGCCAATGCAGATAAAGCACAGGGCCTATTGGGCAGTGAAAGCATGTAACCTGGACATTGACCAAGCGGAAATGGAAAGGAAAGTGCAACTTCAGAAACTTGAGGAGATTAGATTGGAAGCTTATGAGAACTCCCGCATATACAAGAAAAAGACTAAAGGTTTTCATGACAAGCATATCTTGCCAAGGGAGTTCCAGATTGGTGATAAAGTACTCTTGTATAAGTCTCGTCTCAAATTCATGAAAGGTAAGTTGAGATACAGATGGGAGAGTCCTTACATTGTTACTGATACTTTCTCCTATGGTGTTGTCGAGACACAGGAGACTTCTACAGGTAGAACTTTCAAAGTGAATGGTCACCGTCTCAAGAAGTTCCATGAATGAGTGAATGGAAGGTTGGTGGAAGGGGTGAACCTCAACAACGTGATCTACCTAACTTGAAGAGGAGTTATTCGATCTCATCTCATTTTATATATATGGCATTGCTTGTTTTACTTTTGTTTGGTTTAGGATGTGTTTAGTTGCTTATCATTTTCCGTAATAAACTCCCCCTAGATGACTCCATATCATTTTAGGAATTGTGAAAAACTATTTAACTTGGATTGTCAATTTTGGAGGTTTATAATCATGAAAGAATTCTTCGATTGCATGTGGTTATGACTTAGTGATGGATTCTATGTTCATAAATTGAGATGATACTTTGCATATGCCTAGTGAGGATTAAGCCTATTTGTCTTATTTTCGTGTTGCACTTGTGGTAACTATTACTTTAGAACTTGATCTAATTCTTTCAAAACCACATTACCAATTGGTTGCATGATTCTTATGAAGGTCATTTCATTAGTTCTTTATACATTCATTCTCTTTTTGCTAGCATAGGTTATTGAATAACTTTCTTATCATTTGTTAATTTTTCTCTACCATTTATTTGATTTCTTTTCCATGGATGTGGGAACTTTGAATGCCAAGATGAGTGTTTTACCCAGGATGGACAAAAGTTTAAGTGTGGGAGGATTAAATAGATCACCATTAGCAAACCATTATATTTTAATTTTAATTTTATTTTTACAGGACCATTTTGTTATATTTTTTTATTTTAGAGGATAGGGTGAAAAAAAAATTTAGTGCACTTCGGTTGAAAAAACAATTTGACAAATGGTGAAATTGTTTAAGGATGGATGATAGTAATTTTTGGTAAAGAATAATTATTATTTCTCATATTGAGAACTTTATGGTATAACATTAGGTGATTTTAGTGTAGAAAGGGATAAAAGTTGTTTACTTGTTATTAGATTGTCCCATGCTAGCATAGAATTGATATCTATTAGACATTGTTTTATTGTACTCATCCATGAAGCATTTCATTGATCCCATGTCTTCCACTTCTACTTTGATTTTAATCTCTCCATTATTTTCCTTACATACATATTATCTTATCCCTTACTCATGTTTTCTTTGCAATGTTAATAAACCTTCATGATTGTGTAATTTTGTGCATATGATAGTGGTGGAGATTAGAAGAGGAGTGATAGGCTCCCGCAAGAGTACGGGTGTCGTCAAGTAATAAAAGATATTGAACCACAGAGACTATGGAATTAATCACTAGACTAACACAAAAAGAGTTGCGAATGTATGGTTTGGTGTTGGGGAGAGAGAGAGGGAGAACTCAAGTACCTAAACCTCAATCGAATAGGAATCAACTAGATGACAGGATTGGAAAACGATCCTAGGATTTCGGATTTCTCGAGACTATGGTTGATTAATCATGGATGTCTTACCATTCCTCAATGAATATATCAATGTAGGGATTCTAATCGAGCTACCCAATTAGACCTCGTAAGGCTTCATTGGAATTCAATCGTGATCCTCTAATGTTACGACTACTAGTCGGAGATAATACCCGATAGTCTGGTTAAAGTTTACCTCCTGTCACGAGGCACCCCGGTCATACGTATTTAATATCCTACCCTCTGTCACCGAGTACCCAATTAAGGATCCCTTCCTAGTAATCAATAGTCATTAGTTATCCCTCATGAAAATTTATTACAGATTAAGGATTTCCTTGGAAAGTCTGGTTAAGGTTTACCTCCTGTCACAAGGCGCCCGGGTCATACAATCCTAAGATTTCCTATAAACCATAATTCACTCCCATCCACATGAAATTAAGTCTTCATAAACATATCATCAAATACATACAAGGCACAAATCCATATAATAAAGTATAATCATATCATAGAAGATGACAAATAGCAAATTCATTGAATACAATCATTCATTACATTTCAATTCCTCCTACATCCTAGAATCTGAAGGATCTACTCCATGACGGAGGAAATACAACGCAAGGAAGAAGAAAATAAGTTCATCTCTATTCCTAAATCTAAGAAAGAAAAGGAAAAGGACTTATCAATGCGTATATATCCTCCTTGAATTGCAATCACCTCGTCGGCGGTGGATGGAAACGGTGGAGTAGTCCTGGAAGGATGGATGGAATGTCAAATTCTGATCTAAAACGTGATTGTGGCATCCTCGATTCACCTCTGACAGCCCCCCTTTCGAGGATTTTGAAAAGATGTTTATATAGGCCCCTCGTGCGACACGATCGTGCCTCATGGCACTGCCCAGAAACTTGGCCCACGTCCTCCGCTGGCACGGCCTGAAACTCATCTAGTACTAGAAGGAGGGCATGGTTGTGCCTTCTAGGCACGACCCCGAACTGACTCTGCTCTAGAAAATAGCATAGTCGTGCCTTGTAGGCACGGCCTCAGACTGCTACCACATTGGGAGAATGGCACGGCTATGCCTCATTGGCACGACCGTGCCTCATTGGCATGGTCGTGCCTCATAGGCACAACCCACTCTCGGATTCCTTCTATTTTGGGGGCATGGCCTGTGGTCTGCTTGCTTCTGAGTTGAGCGCACGGCCGTGCTTGGTGGCACAGCCTGGAGCAGCTGCTATTCTGTATAGAAGATATGGCCGTGTTTGGGAGACACGACTGCTGCTGAGGATTCTTCAGAACACACGACTTGGCTCGGGTGATGAAGCATGGCCGTGCCTTGAGGCACGGCCCAGTCTTGAGCTTTTGTCGTTCTTCCTTTGTCTATCCTTATTTCACATCGATTTCCATCCTACAAATGCAAAAGTATGAGAGCAGACCTCTGAACTAGAAAATAAAGAAAATATGCCTAATGCATAGATAAAGAGTGTGATAAATGCATAGTATCATTATGAAATACATAAAGATGTGTAATAAATGTAATAGAAATATATATACCCTACACACATCACACCCCCAGACTTAAACTTTTGCTTGTCCTCAAGTAAAAATTTACATCTAGATTCAAGCAAAGACAAATAGCAGCATCATAATTCCTAGCACATCAATGAAATCGTATCATAACACAACAATGGTGAGAATGACACTGAAATTGTTAAGATAAAGCCTAAGAATAAGTTCTTCGTGCTTAGTGTAAAAAGTGGCCTTGGTCCATTCGGTATCAAAACTCTACTTAAAGTCAAGTCATCATGCTACCGTGTTCCTAAATATTCTCAACCTTAGAAACTTACCTACCACAGGCTAGGTTCATCTCTTCCATTGCACAAGGTCTCAAAGGATTGTCTCAAGATCAAGAGAAACATAGCAATTATTTTTCCAATAACCCTTACCGATCTCAAAAGGGATAATTTTTAAGTTTCTACTCATGACACTATTTTTTATCCCCTTTATTCTTCTTTTCTTTTCTCTTTTCATTTTTTATTTGTTTGTAGATGCTTTGAAATTAGAGAGGCATTTGAGTTTGAATCATTGCTTTATTTAGGGGTTTAAGATTTTTTTCAAATGAGTTGACATGACTTGAGTTAGTCCAGTAACCAAAATGCAATGGAAGGCTACCTTGGAAATGCTAGTACTAGTCTGGTCTCATGAATCATGACTAATTTCAGAATTTATCAACCTCCTAGATTAGGCAATAGTATAAAAAATCCTTAGATTAGGTCATATCTCAACTCTCTCAAGATGTACTAGATCACTTCCTGTTATGGTAGATAGAAAAAGACATAGTACTCAGAATACTAGCTATAAGTATCAAAACCATCATCTAGAATAGACGTGCTAACATTTTTACAACAGGACAAACTCATATGAGATGTTATTGGTGATTCTTGACATGCTATCTACCATTAAATACAAAAGTAAAGTTTAAAGTAAATTTTAAAACAAATTGTAAAACCAAAATTCAAAATAAAATGTAGTTTTTATTTATGTACACTATCTACAATGCATGCTCCCCCAGACTTAGCTTGTTCATTGTCCATCCCGATCTAGAGGAGGTGGTATATCATCCCATACTCTGGAGGAAGAACATGAAGGTGGGTACCTAGGAGAAAATTTAAGAAATCTAGGTAGATTGTCTAAGTATTCATAATACTGATATAGTGAGACAACCTACTGGCGTGTGAGGTCCATGGATCTCCTAAATTCCTCCTCTCTACTCCACTCCCTATACTGATGCCCCAAAAAACTATCCACCGAAGAGTAGAACTCATCCTCCCTCTTAAAATTATCATGTATTTCTTTGAACTACTTTTGGGTCATAGTACCATACTTATCTAAATTGCGTTGGTAAACAGATTGCTCTTCATGGAGCATGTCCGAAGAAGTACGAAAAGTAAAAAAATCGTAAGCTGAACTTGACTCACCATATGCATAAGAATGTCTAGCAGATTCATCTCTAGGGGAAGGAGGTTCATGATAGGAAGACTCATGGTAGAATGATGACTCATGGGCATACTCTGAAGCCGGTTGATAAATGGGAGTGGAGTGACTAGGAACTGGATCTTGTAATATCTAGTTGTCGATCTTTCTTATGGTAGTCCTTATCTTTGGTAATGGGAATGGAAATCCTAACACTCTATTAAAAGTGTAACCCCCATCGACTTTGAAAATCATTTTCATCGCCAAGCATATTTCAATGTCAATCTTAGAGTTACCTACAATAGGTTCTAAGTATGAAAAATCACAACCCAAGCTGATGGCGATGTTTGTTATAAGACTGCCAACTACAATAATCTCCGTAGAGGATTTAGCTATTTTAGCCAAATGTTGGAGAAAATGGAACCCTGAATTAAATTTTATCTTATTAACCACTACCCAGATGTAATAGAGTTTCATCTTCCTCACCACGCCGTCACTTTCAACTCGACCAAAGATGATCTTGGTCATGATGCGGTGAAGATACATAAAAACTGAGTTTTACAGTAACGAGGCTTTGTACTTGGATGGGTCATAGAGTTCCTCAGTAACCGTGATTATTTTCCAAAATCGGCTACTGCTAAACCTCTTATCCAGTTCCCTAGTCACTACGGTAGGCAAACCAAAATAATTATTGAAATCTTCTAGAGTCCACTCGTATTCTTCATTAAATAATCTGAAATTAATTTTACCTTTATAGTTCTCATCTAAGGTGAAGTAGATCTCTAGAGAGCTAAGGAATTCTAGTATTATCTTGGGGTATGTTGGGTGCCTAATGTTCATAAAGTCAATCCAGCCTATGTTATCCAATATCCACTCTATATCATCCTTAAGCCCTAATGATTCTATAGTATAATCATCAATATAGTGAGAACAAATAAGCTTCCTAAAATAAGAAAATTATACCTAGCCTTTTGATCATCATTTCTAAAAACAATATCATGTATATTGTCAGTACCTTCTTCGGTAGCTTTCCTTTTCTCGTGTTTTTCTCTTCTCCATTACCGGCTCCTTGCCTTTTCGTCTTTCAAGCTCATCTCCTCCACCTGCTCCTCCAGATTTACGGAATTGTTTCAACATATCGCCTGATCTGAGGGAAGAAGCAAAGAGACAGAAGAAGAGATGGGTTTGGGAAAGAAAATAGAGGTTTTTGAGTGGATCTCGGTGGAGAGACAAAGAAGAAGTGAAGAAAAAGTGAAGCAAAGAAGAGGAGTGATTTTGGTAGAGATTGGAAGGGAGATTGGGAAGAGAAGATAAATAGTAGTTGGAGTCTTTTGGGGTGCACGGTCGTGGCTAGGGTACACACGGTCGTGTGCCATTTTATAACAGAAGAGGCACGGGTCATGTCTAGAGACATGGCCTACTGAAGGTGTTGTTCTATGGAAGAGGCATGCCCGTGCTAGAGTGGCACGACTTGCCGAGGTTAGGGTTCTGTGGGAACGACACGACCGTGCCAATTTGGCATGACCTATAAGATTATTGTGCGGTGGGAGACACGATCGTGTCCAATCGGCACGACCTTAGGAAAGCGCAGCTCTGTAAAAGAAGCACGGTCGTGTCTAATAGACACAGCCTCAAGGATTATTGAGCATTGGGGCAGGCACGGTCGTGCCTGGTGGCACGGTCACACCTTGGTCTTATTTTATGGAGGAGGCATGGTCGTGCCTAAGAGACACGGTCTCACTTTATTTGATGTGTAGCTCCAAAATCTTCTATAAATAATTAAAAAATTTATTACTATCTTAAAATGAAGAATAAGAAAATATAAAAAAACCATTGGGTTGCCTCTCAAGAAATGCTTGTTTAAGGTCTTTAGCTCGACCCCTTATTCTTTAGTGTATAGGGCTTATTGGTTTACATCTTATAACTGAGCCCTGGGTGGCACTTTATATTTTTGTTTCTTTTCATAAAGCTTCCTTATTACCCCGACCGGTGCGGGTACTTCCATCGGCAATGAAAAAGATTGGTACAACCACTTCTTTTTAGGCTGGACATCATCCAATCTACAACATCGTTCCTTCTCCAGAAGATAAACATTTAAGTCCAACGAGAGGTTAAAATCTACTTTCTTGTTTCACACTTCCAGGAACAACTTGTGATTCTTCACGTCGATTTTTGCCCTTGCAGTGGCTAAGAATGGCCTTCCCAAAATGATCAGAATTGACGAGTCTTCCTCTATGTCAAGAACAATGAAGTCGGTGGGAACAGTGAATCCTCCAACTTCTACCGGCACATCCTCCACTATGCCCATAGGATATCTACAAGAATGATCTGCTAGCTGGATGGCCATGGTAGTGAGTTTGATATCCGTGTATCCACATTTTTCACTTGTTGTATAGGGAATGATACTGACGTTGACTCCTAAGTTGTAGAATGTCCTACCAATAGTCATCATACCAATCTTGCATGGTATGGTAAAGCTTCCTGGATCCTTGAGTTTGTGAGGAAATTTGTTGTTGAGAATTATTACGCTAACTTTCTCCATTAGAGCCACAGTATGATTGGCCTAGGTAATCTTCTTGGTGGGCATTAGCTCCTTAATGAACTTGGGAAATTTAGGTATCTCGACAAGAGTGCCGAGAAGGGAAATGTCCAGAGTGATGTCTTTGACTCGGTTGTAAAGTTTCTCGAACTCATCATCCGTCTGTTTGTACATGAGCCTCTACGGGAAGGGTATGTTGCGCACTAAAATTTTCTTTGGTGGTTCCTCAACGGGCGTAGTGATCTCAACTTCCTCTAATTTATCTTCAATGATCGATATAGAGGAAGGAGGTTACTCGGCGGCTGGTGTGCATGAAATACCCTCCAAAGGAGCAGTCCCTTGAGATTCCTTGTCCTTCAAGATTCGTCCTCTCCTCAGCTCAATAGCCTTGTAGTGCTCCATAAGGTTGAAGTCCAGCTTTCCTCGAAGTGCACCCACTTGTCTCGATGAAAGAGAAGAACTAAGTTGTGTCATTTGCGTTTCTTGCATCTTCAACCTCTTATCATGGTCATTTAATTTTTCATTAATTTTCACCATATCACCTTGAAGTTGAGAGAATATCTGTCGGCTCTCTGTTCTTTGCTCCTCCAATATTTTCAGAATTTTTTAAGTGTAGACATCTCTTCGTTTTACTTCGGTGTAGATGGATAAGATGGTCCTTGGTTGTTGCGGTATGAAAAATTTGGGTGATTCCTCCAACCCAGATTATAAGAGTTTGAGTATGGCTTGTTTCTTTGGTTAATGTACCTATGATATCACATTGTTCAAATTGAGCAATCTGAGCTTGAAGTGCTCCCACTTGGCACATTTCCTTTGTGTGGCTAGAATCCCCACATAGATCACATGATGTAGATACTACATTCATCTTTTTGACATTCATGTTATCAAATCTCTTGTTTAAGGCCTCCATCTGCGCTGTTAACAGAGTAAGAGTGTCCACTTCATATTTTCTAGGAGTTTTTGCATGATTACCTCTCTCCGTAGCCTATTGGTAATGATTGAGGGATACACTCTCAATTATGTCTTCAGCTTCCTCCAAGCTTTTATTCATTAATGCACCTCCTGCAGCGGAATTCAAATATACCTTCGTCTGATAGTTGATCCCATTGTAGAAGGTGTGAAGAACAAGCCATTTTTCCAATCCGTGGTGTGGGCACTATCTCAACATCCCTTTAAATCTATCTCAAGCTTCGTATAAAGATTCACCATCCAATTGCATGAAGCTTGATATCATATTGCGCATATGTGTTATCTTACTTGGGGGATAATATTTGTTGAGAAATATTTGTTCGCATTGCTCCCAAGTAGTGATACTGTTCGGTGGTAGAGAGGCAAGCTAAGATCTAGCCCTATCTTTGAGTGAGAACTTGAATAGCATGAGTCTAACCTGGTTAAATCCAACCCCATGAATTCTCATTGTGTTGCAATTATTTGAAAATTTTTCCAAATGTATATTGGGGTCTTCATTTGGTCCACCCCCAAATGATTCTGTTGGATCATAGAGATGCATGTTTGATCTCAAAGTTATTTGCTTTTATGGTTGGACGGGCGATGCTGGATGACACTCCTCTCGCATAGGGTGTAGCATAGTCCTTCAAAGGTCTGTTGGCCATCGTTTCTGGTGTATGTTCTTGTGTGTCCAACCTTTGAAATTGAAACCTCCTTCGGTAGGTTCTTTCGATTTTCAGATAAAAAGGAAACTCCGCTTATTTGGATCTACATATGCACGCCAAAAGAATATGTTATTATGCTTCCAAAAGAAAAGAATTTGTAAAGAATTGTATCAATAGAAAAGAAGTAAAGAAATAAAAAGAATTTAATGGAAGCAAGAATGTGGTAGAAAGACTCTAAATGTAAAAGTCTAATTAAAAATAGCACAGTCCCCAGCAACGACGCCAATAACTTGATAGGCTCCCGCAAGAGTATGGGTGTCGTCAAGTAATAAAAGATATTAAACTATAGAGACCATAGAATTAATCACTAGACTAATACAAAAAGATTTGCGAACGTATAGTTTGGTTTTGGGGAGAGAGAGAGAGAACTCAAGTACCTAAACCTCGATCGAAAGGAATCAACTAGATGGCAGGATTGGAAAACGATCCTAGGATTTCGGATTCCTCAAGACTATGGTTGATTGATCATGGATGTCTTACCATTCCTTAATGATGATATCAATGTAGGGATTCTAATCAAGCTCCCAATTAGACCTTGTTAGGCTTCATTAGAATTCAATCATGATCCTCTAATATTACGACTACTAGTCGGAGATGATACCTGATAGTCCAGTTAAGGTTTACTTCCTGTCACGAGGCATTCCGATCATACGTATCTGATATCCTACCCTCTGTCATGGAGTACCCAATTAAGGGCCCCTTCTTAGTAATCAATAACCGTTAGTTATCCCTCATGAGAATTCATTATAGATTAAAGATTTTCTTGGAAAGTCCGGTTAAGGTTTACCTCCTTTCACAAGGCACCCTGGTCATACAATCCTAAGATTTCTTATAAACCATAATTCACTTCCATCCACATAAAATTAAGCCTTCATAAACATATCACCAAATACACATAAGACACAAATCCATATAACAAAGTATAATCATATCATAGAAGATGGTAAATAGCAAATCCATTGAATACACCCATCCATTACATCTCAATTCCTCCTACATCCTAGAATCTGAAGGATCTACTCCATGACGGAGGAAATACAAGGAAGAAGAAAAGAAGTTCATCTGTATTCCTAAATCTACGAAAGAAAAGGAAAAGGACTTATCAATGCATGTGGATCTTCTTGAATTACAGTCTCCTCGTCGGCGGTGGATGGAAACGGCGGAGTAGTCCCAGAAGGATGGATGGAATGTCGAATTTTACTCTGAAATGTGGCTATGGCATCCTCGATTCACCTCTGATGGCCCCCCTTTCGAGGGTTTTGAAAAGATGTTTATATAGGCCCCTCACGCGACACAGTCGTGCCTTATGGCATGGCCCAGAAACTTGACTCACGTTCTCCGCTGGCACGACCGTGTCTGATAGGCACGGCCTTAAACTCGTATGGTACTAGAAGGAGGGCACGGCCCCAAATGATTCACTCTAGAAAATAGCAGGGTCATGCCTTGTAGGAACGTCCTCAGACTACTGCCACACTGGGAGAATGGCACGGCCGTACCTCATAGGCACAGTCGTACCTTATAGGCACGGCCCACTCTCGGATTCCTTCTGTTTTGGAGGTATGATCGTGTTTTGTAGGCACGGCCTATGGTCTGCTTGCTTCTGAGTTGATGTAATACCCGACTTTTCCTTCAATAAATTCTGGATAAATGGCTATGTAAATGATAGAATTATTAATGATAA
>JAOBBC010000128.1:2281501-2298460 GCA_025388495.1 Curcuma longa
GAAAAAGTCTTAGAAACTATCAAGAAAACTAAACGTTAAGTGATCAAACTTTATCGATCAGGATTATTTTTCTCACAGCTATGGCGCGTGAACTAAGAGGGCCGAGGACGGAGGTGGCGCTGCATAGCTCGAACGGTGGTGGGCATGCTGCAGGGCTGCGATTCAGTGGAGAATACGTCTACGAGGTGTGTTTTGCATCACAATTTGTGGTCATATCACCTAGATATGCATGTGTGTGTGTGTTTTCCCCCCAAAAATTGTATTTTTTGTGCAGTTGTCGACTATGCTAGAAAAAAGGATTTTGTTCAGGTGATTGTAAGCTAACTAGAAGCTAGGTTGTTGCTTCCTCGGCCATTTTCCTGTCATACTTGGCTAATTCTATAAGAAATACTACTATCTGGCATCACTAAGGTGTAGTAGCTTCAATAAACAAGGAATATGTGTGCATTTATTCAGCTTTTCTACTTATTTGGTCCTCATCTGGATCCGTGGTGAACACTCAAATTAACTATTAGTTTGGAGTTCCATCTGACTTATACCTGTACTGTTCTATATGTATATTTATATCAATCTTGCTTACCTAAGCAGTTTGGTTCTGCAAAATCTAGTGCTGTTAGGATCATATATTGCAGAACAAGTAATTTCATTCCTCCGTCTTTTTACCTTGAAGATGAAAATGACTTGTTAAGAAAGTATGAACTGTTTTTTTCCCTCGGATGTCTCTGTTTTAGATAGATACACGGGCGCTCCAACAGGCGAGGCCAATGTGTCGACCAAAGGTAAAAGCCATCACCTACAGATGCCCATCAGTGCCTCCCAACGTTCGAGCTAAATCTAAAGTGTCGTGGTAACCCAGAGGTCTCTCTCGTTCCATCTGTGCCATCGTTGCAACAGAAGCAACGTACTCCTCAACGTCATATAAAACATTTGTTCTGCATAATGGGCAGGTTGAATTCATTTGGAGCCAAGAATCACTGCAGGAGACATGGAAGACATGCTCACAATTAGGTAGCCGTCTAAGATACTCCTCTTCCCGGAACTGGAATAAGCATATGGGACACTCGCTGATTTCCCTACTGCACTCATCTCTGATCTGCTCAGTGTAGCGGAATGATGGCAGAGAACGGATTACCGCAGATGCCAGACCTCCTCGACTAAGTTGGCTCAATGATTCTGGATCAGTATGGGGTTCACCTCTAGGCGGAATTGTCCTGAGCTGTCTCCCAGATGCTGCTTGATTCGATGGAAAGCACCTTTGCTTTATGATCATACAGCAAATACATGAGATGAAGACAAGGGAAACTGCTGGCAAGATGTAGTAGGTTGTCATTTTGGTTACTTGGCAGCTGCTCAGAGAGAGGATATGTATCTTGTCCTGGGTTTGCTTTTAAGGAGGATGCTCAGCGGATCAGAATTGATCAAGATCATAATGTCGATCGATGTCACCGATGAGGAGGCGGTCTAACTGATGAGATGGTAAACAATTTTGGTGGACAGGTCGATCTGTGACGAGACTCCATTCTTGGATTCTATTGGTTAAGGAGTCTGAATACTCAAGAACAACGTGGCATCGATAAAAAGAAACAAACTTTAGGAGATATTGGTTTAATAATATAATTATTTTGGAGGAGTGAAGGTTTTTTACCATGGCGGAGGGAAGGAGGAATCAATCTATTCAGCATGCTTTTCAAAGCAGCTTCGTCGGATCCAATTGTCATTTTTGTCTTCACATCTAAGACAAACGACTGTCTATGCTGGAGCCTCGAAACCAAGTAAAATTTTATTTTATTCAGGTGTCCAAGTTTCGTCGGAGCTCAGTTTATGAACAACACTGAAAAATCTATCTTCAGAATATTTGTCCCATTTGAAATTAAATTAAACTTCCATCTTTTTATTATTTCTTTGAATTTTATACCACTAAACCACGCCTTCGGGGCAGTTTTATTTCATTATTAGCCGTGCACGCGCGATCGATGTTGAAACTATTTCAATATTATGTTTTACTTGGCAACGCTGCTAGTTAACAAAGGGAATTTTGGATATTTATCTTCGTCAAGCTAGCCACTTTAGATTTTGTTCATTTTTAATTGGGCAAAATTCAATATGGCGTCCCAGTTTTCAATTAAAATGAGATGAAGTTCATCTTATTTTTAATTAAAGTCAAATGGATGCCTCATCTAACATAAACTATCCAAATTATTTTTATTCTTGTTCTTTTGTAGTAGCTATCTACTAATTTTTATAACATGTGAAAACTAGTAAATAGTTGCTACACGTTGTAGAAGTTACATGTTAGCTATTATATATTGTAAAAAATAATAATCCCAGTAGCCACATCTCTGGGGGCTACTGGGATTATGATTAAATTACATGTTAGCTAGTAAATAATTTTTTTTATATGTTGTAGAAGCTACAGCTAGCTGCTACTTGTTGGATCATGATTAAATTACATTTATTTGAGTAATGAGTATCATGAAGTTTCTATCATTTATTTTGCTAATTAAAATATTATTTTAATTAAGTTATCACTCATATAAATAAAATCAAAATGATATTATAAAGTTATCGTTGTAGAAGCTAGCAACTAATTTCTATATATTGTAGAAGTTGACAACTAGCTTTTACATGTTATAGAAGATACATGTTAGCTTATATGTCGTCAATCGTGATTAGATAGTGTTTATTTAAAATATAGTAAATGTTATAGAGTCACATCATTTATTTTACTAATTGAAATATTATTTTAATTAAATTATCACTCAAAAAAGTAAAATTTAAATGATATAAATTAGTATTCTACACGGTCTACATTGTTTTGCTAGCTTCTATAATTGTAAAAATTAATTACTAATTTCTACACAATCGAATCATCAGATAATGTAAAAGTATTTTCTCAGTTAACATTAAATGAGATGTCCATTTCATTTTAATTGAAAATACGATGTCCATGTGACTATTTTACAAACGATGGACGTTTTTTAATTTTTGTCCTTTTTAATTGACTTGGTATTATTATGTTTGGTTTATATATAGTTCAAACTCAAGTGATTAAATCTAATAAAATACTTGAGGATCTTCAACGATGTTTTGAACAATTTTTATCGTCTCCGATAATGATCCAACAAGCTCCAGTGTTGGATATCTCCAGTGATGGAGATTTGGCAACAATTTAATTTCCTTAAAAAAGATATAGGAGAGAAGGAAATGAAGTAGATGGATTCATGTTATGCTTATTTTGATGTGAAAATAATAATAATAAATTGCATGATGTTTTGTAATCGGTTTGCATCTATTTTCGCCATTTAGGCACAAGTATATTTACCTTTAAATTAAGGATTTCAATTATTATGAACTTTTAGCATCTTAAATAGGATTTTGATGTTTATTTTGATAAAAAAAAATGAGCACAAATTGATTCACTTAAAATTTCTAAATATTATGAGCTTCTAAATGTTTAACTAGAATATTGATATTTTTATCCAAGAGTTTATTTTAATAAGAAATATAATTACAAGTTATTTTATAAATTGGCTTATTATTTAAAAATGAAAGAATTTAATCATTATAAGCCTTCAAAATTTCTAATTAGAAATATTATGATTTTTTATTTTAAAAGTTTGTTTTGATAAAAAATATATTCATAAAATATTTTGAAAAATAATTCACAATATATGAAAACAGAGTTTTTTTGCTAAAAAATAATTACAAGCACGTCTTTTAATCATTGTCAATCGAGAAAATTAAAGAGTTTATTTTAAATCATTAATTCCTATTCCTCTTCCGAATAAATTTAGAAGTACAAGCGACTTCTCGGTCAACAAATAATGTGTTAAATTTTTTATCCAATTTAAAGAAAATACTATATAGTAATCCTACTCATAAAGAAAATGATTTTTATATAGAAATAAAAGAATATAAAATAATTAATGAAAAAATATTATAGAATCTAAAGTAATTTTAGTCGGTCAAATGAACGAATTGTTCGGAGCTCGTACGAAAGTTGAATTGATTACACTTGAAAAAGAAAAATAAGAAAGATTAATAAAAGATAAAGAAAGAAATAAAAGGAAAGGGAAGATGACAGCCGAAAGAAAAAAAATAAAAAAAAGAAAAGATTAGTTGACAAAACGAAAAGAAAATAAAATAATTTTTTATTTTCTTTTTCTTTACGTTGTTCTTTCTTTTCTTTTATTTCCTTCTTTTATCTTTTATTAATCTTTCTAATTTTTCTTTTCAAATAATTAATTTTCTTTTGTTGCAAATATGAAGAGTTGGAATTCTTCTGCAAAAAGGTGGATCCGCCACCTTAGCGGCCCCACACAGTCGGCCTCACGACCATCTGTGAGGAGGTAAATCGAGAAAGTGCAGTTGGTTACGACGCAGGAGGGTATTGCCTGGCTTCGTCAGGATTCGAACCCTTGTCCTCTTCTGCAAGAAGAGTTGGAATTCGAACTATATAAATATTTGATTAATCTATGAGCATTTCATTACCCATCAAACTTAAACTTGAAGGATGCACTTTCTTTAGTGGAAGGCGTGGCCTTTGGCAGGGATCCACTTTCTTTTTTATTATTTGGCCCATGCATTGAGGTATTATCCCGAAAACTTCGTAGCATTTCCGCTTTGACTACTTTCCATATATTTTCATTTGATGTGCAAGGAGGTTGGTCTTACACACCTTGTATATGCAGATGATCTCATGCTATTTTGTCGTGCGGATGGGTCTTCTATGCAACATTTGAAGGATTGTTTGGATTTCTTTGGGGAGGTATCGGGTTTAAGAGTTAATACATAAAAATCACAGATTTTCATGGTCAGTGTAGAGACTACTCTCAAGAATCAATTACTTCAAATCATGAGCTTTCATGAAGGCTCCTTTCCCTTTAGGTACTTGGGCATTCCCTTAGCAACGGAGAAGCTTCGTATTGTCAATTATGAGCCACTTTTGGATGCTATCACTTGAAGGATTAATATGTGGCCCAAGCACACGTTATCTTACGCCAGTAGATTGGAATTGGTGGACACAATTCTTCAAGGTATCGGATATTTTTGGCTATCTATGCTACCAATTCCAAGTGGGGTAATTGAAAAGATCAAGGCTATTTGTTGAAGTTTTGTGTGGTCTTCTAAGTGGTCTCCTATCTCTTGGTCTAAAATTTATCTATCAAAGAAGGATGGAGGCTATAGTCTTCGGGATCTCCACGCATGGAATGAAGCTTTGCTAAGTAAGATACTTTGGGAGATATAATCTCCGAAGAATTCTCAATGGATGAATTGGGTGCATCATCATTATGTTAAGAATGCAGATTTTTGAGTATGGAATGCAAAGCTTTCGGATTCTCCTCTAATTAAAAGACTTATTGAAATCCAAGATAAAATTGTCCACAGATCGAATGGTGTGGGGAGGGCTAATATGGCTATGATAGATTGGTTTGTTGGTGGGAAAAAGGGGTTTCTAATGCTTATTATTTTTTCATGCCACGAGGTTTGGAGGTAGCTTAGTGTCCGGTGGTGTGGAGGCCAGAAGTTATGCCTAAACATCGATTTATCTTGTGGATGTTAGCAAATGGGCACTTGAGGACCAAGGATCACGTGGAGTATGAGCCTAACAAGTTGTGTGAGTTATGTCAACTTCATGAAGAAACTAACCACCACTTGTTTTTGGAATGTCCCAAGGTTTGTGAGGTATGGGGCAAGGTAAAACATTGGCTTGGTATTGGATAAAATTTTATTTCTTTTGACGAGATGCAGCAGGTTCTTGACGACATTACAAGAATGAGCGACGGAAAACGAAGGCGTGCTACCTCGACATCTCTAGCTTGATATACTATATATGGGAGGCACGAAATCGAAGGTGTTATCAAGGCATTATCCCAGATTTTGATTGGATTTTTCGCAAGGTGTAGGTCCATGTGTATCAATTTGTAGATCTCAAGCCACAGTAGTATCCAAGTAGTCGGTGGCTCTGTTCCTGAGATGAGATTGATTTTGTGGTCTGTGGTGCTTTGTATGACCTGTACATGGGCATGTAAGTGTTGTGATGTGTGGACATGTGGGGCTATATATGGTGTCTTGGTGTTGGTGGTGTCATGGATTTGATGCAGTTTTGTAAATACCAAAAATATCATTGTGGTGGAGAATGGAACTCGTCTTGTAAAGACGAAATCAATGAAACCAAATGATTCGATTTGAACCAAATTGAACCAACTTGGTTTGATCCGTGATGCAAGAGGTTTTGAAAAAAATAAAAGGGATAAGGAGATTCGTCTCGCGAAGACGAATTAAATGAAACTAGTTTGAATCAAATCGGAGGTTGTTTGGTTAGTTAACCAAGCGAACCAAGTTTGAACCAGTTCGCTACAGTAACAGGTTCAATGGTTACTAAGATTTAAGCCAATTTAGTCCCAAACCCTAACCCCATTGGAAGGTTGCTCCAATCCACACCGCAAGCAGCGATCGACCACCCAAGCCTTTGCCCGACGCCGACACTGCCGCCTCCTCCCCTCCCTTCCTTGTGTTACCTACACCCCACTGGCCGGCGCCACACCTTTGGTCGCCGCCGTGAGATGCCTACGCCACCATCTGCTGCTCCTGATCGCATAAGGGTGTTGTCGGACCGGAGAGGTAAGGGTTAAGCTAGGTTGATTGCTTCGATTTTGAGTTGAACTAGTTGGATGGCTTTCAATCTCCTTGGATCTTGATCGATTGCGTTTCCACAGTTGGGGAGGGGGGGCTGACCAGATCGGATTGAGGAATCTTCGGCTGTAACGGTAGGAAGAAGAAAGGTAAGTTGGGTGTAGCTAATCTAGGGTTCTTGAATTGTAGTCCTGTAGAGTTCTGTAGATTTCTCTCTAACGTTGGATCGTCTTCCTCTCCATAGCCGGTTGTTGTGATTTGATCGACTGAGGTTTCGGCTGTAAGGAAGGAGAAGAAGAAGAGCGCTGAGCTTGGGTACGGTTCAGGTAAGTTTCTTTGTAAAGCCAAATCTTCTAGGTTAATGAATGTGTTCTGGTTGTGTGATTCTGAGTATGGGTTACTGTTTGATCGGTTTGATTTGGGATTCCGGTTGTGATGCTGTTTTGAACAAATTAATTGGGGAGTTTATCGTGGCGGAGGCTGTTAAAGAAGTGGGCTCAGATCTGAAAATCAGAGCGGGTTCTAGGGCTCCATCTGAGGTAAGCTGTTGAAACCAATCTTTGTAGGATTTGGTTGCTTTATTTATGGCTTGGAGCTTGAATTTTAAGGCTGGATTAGTGTTAAGCTTTAAGGTAAAATCGGATATCCTATTTTGTGGGATTGGTTTAATTGTGTCGAGGTGTTGCTGATAGATGGATTTGTGTGGGTAATTGGTTGAATTTGATTGTTGGAGAATTTATTTGGTTAGGTTAAATTTATTTAAAGATAACCGATTAAATTCAGTTGATTAGTTGTGAGAAGGATTGGGTTTATATTGGTTGAACTAAGGGGGGTGTTAAATACGAATTAGTTAGGATTATTAGATTGGGTTAGAATTTATCTATGATAAATTTAATACGAAAGTATATTAAGTGTTGTATTAATGTTTGTTGCAGGACCTTGACTTGACTGGTCCTATTATACTTGAAGTATATTTTCTGGGGTTCTTGGTTGACAATTGTTGGATTCAGGTGGTACCATATCTGGTCAATACAGGTCTATATATTTTTTCAGTGCATGTTTATTGTAATGTTGTCTATCCTATTGCCATATCTACTATTTGAGTTAGTTACTTAGTTGATTCCTTTGATATCCATGTTTGAAACTTGTTGTTTGACCTTATGAGGATCGATCTTTGTTATGATAATTCTTCTGGTTGTCTGTATCATCCATTATGCTGATACCTGTAGGGTTGTTTAATTTGTTGCTTGATACATGTCATATGACCTTGATTAACCTATCTATTGTAGGAAAAACTTACCTCTTGTATTATTGACTTTGTTGACTTCTTTTGACACCTATTGAACATGCTAATTAATTGTAGTTATTACATGTTAGAATGATCATCATAAATCCATACTTAGTTGTAAATGTTGTGGATAACATTGTTGGTTGTTCTTGTTGGCTCTTGCCCGGCACCGTGTTGTGGTGAGATTCAGTGGCAAGAGCATACTTGCACTATTGTTGGGTGCAACCAGGACTGGTTATATAGCCCTCCTGCTACACTGCCGCTCCCCACTAGATTAGTGGTGGTTAGTTGATAGAGTATGTGCAGTATGTCTTGTCTGATCCCTTAGTTCACTGTGCTCTGGGAGAGTGACTGGGGAAAGCAGAGTGTGGACAGAGTCTTGCATTTGTTTGCGATGGTTGCTGCGTATTTTCCATGCATTCGTTGGTAGGATTACTATATAGTTTATTTTAATCATATGTTTATGACTGTTGCATTTATTTGCTATGTATGTTGCACTTGTATAACATTACATACATGATTACATGTGCCTGTTACCTATACATGTTGCACTGTATTCCTCTTATTTATTTATCTATTGATATGCCATGTTCGATTACCATGATCTTTGTTATCTGTTGATATCCATACCTGTTAATTAGTGTTTATTCTTCCGTTTATCTTTTCATGTACTTCTATTATTCTGTATCCATTCAGCATCTAATGCTCACTACCCAGACCCTGGGGATCATTTTGTTTTATCCCCAGGTAGCAGATAGGTTACTTGGAGCTTGGAGTTTCGGTCGACTGCTGTCATCTCACTTTAGGAGGTTTTGATAGTAGTTGGTATGGTTTATGTTGTTTTCAGTGGTATTTTGTATTTCGATGACATGTGTTTGTGTTTTGGACTGTAGTAGTGGCTTGGATTTTATCACATTTCTGTAGTTGTGTTGGATTTGCATTGTGGTTATGTGTTTTATTGGATTTACGAAGTTTCCATTACGTGAAATTGGATTATATTAGTATGCATGTGATAACTGTTGTGTAGCCGTTATTTTATATATGTTTGTAGTTGGGCGTGTTTATTGGATGGGTAGTCCTATTTCCGGCCGCATGTGGCCGTGTGTTTATGCATGTATTTAGGGGAATTGTCATAGTTACTAGGGAGATACTGTCGAAATTTTTCGGACGGCCTTCACGGGGTGTGACAAGTTTCTTGTGTGATAGATTATATATGTGTGCCCAATGGCTAGTACTGTCTAGGTTATGATACTGATCTTTTGATTGTACATTTAAGGGTCTAACATAAACTTGAAGGACAGAAATGCCACTTTTGATTTATCATAAAAGGGTGTTACTTTATTTAACAATTTTATAAATAATAATAATAATAATAATAATAATAATAATAATAATAATAATATATGTGCATCTTGGAGGAGTTTGACATTTTTAAAGATTTCACGTTTCTTTAATCCTTCAAATATACTATTTCAATAGGCATATTTCACCTAGTAAATTTTCTCGTACCTTGTGGGAGTTTGTCAATTTTGCTAATTACTAGTTTCATTGGAACTCATCAAATAACATTCAGAAAATCAATACCATTGAAATGAATTTAGTAATTTGGAAACAATATCCATCCATATAATATTCATATAATAATGCACACTTCCAATACTGATGCAGCCTAGATAAATCCGATCGAATCATCACCCCCATCTCGGCACTGTACACTGATCGATGCCCTCCATAATAATAAGGCCCCACCAAGCTTCAACCTTTTCCTGCACGGCCACAATGGTTCCTAAACAACAAGGAATCCTGACCGAGCGGACTCTCTTTGATCTCAACCTCCGACATCCCCTAATGTGAGATTGATCCTAACAAGGCTACTTACTTGAAGAGTGACCCCTGGATAACAACTCGAGAATGCTAAGAGTCGCCTCCTAATGTTATATCCCATGCTTACGGCAGGTCAGCGAGCAACGCTTCACTCATGTGGTCGCACACATAGCTTGCCTAAGGCTCGTCTGACAGCCTAAGTGGGATTTTCACCTCCACGGTTATATAAGACTCTGTAAAGATAAGTGGTATAATTTTCTTCTCTCACACAAATACTAATCTTTTATCTTTTTTTGACTCCTTTCGCTTTCTTGTACACACCCGTGAGCTACACACCTCGATCTAACACTGACTTGACCGTTGGAGGGATCACTCTGGCAATGCTGATCACCGATTGATGAGCATAGGACATTGGAAGCAAACCCATCAGAAAACAAATATCGTCGTAGATTCGAAGGTTAAAGAGAGAAGGATCTCGAGCAAGTAATGAAAAACACCATCAAAATACAAAATGATGAGGATAAAGGTGGTAATGAGAATAAAGATGACCGTTTAAATAAGAATCAGAAAATGGTTTCAAATTACTGATGATTAACATATTTATACTACAATCTCAATTATATTTATTATTACCATATTTATCATGATATATTACCTTAATTATTATTATATTTTCATATATTATTTTAGGAATATGTATAAATAGGTTTATTAGCCTACAATAATAATAATGAAGCAAGTACTTTTCTTTTTTATTTTTTTCTTTTTATCTCTATCTATTTCTATTACGATACAATCAAAGTTTTACATTAAAAATACATAAAAAAGATAACGTGTTTATAAGATGAAAGATATCTCTATTGGTATGATATTTTTGAGTAAAATAAAAAAATAAAACCATGAGGACTTAATCCTAAAGTGGACAATATCATACCATTATAGAAATATATTGATTTTATCGGTCTTAACAATTAGTATCAGAGTCATACGCTCAGAAATAAACGAAGGAGGTAGGGGAGATGGAGCCATGTGGAGACCCTCAAGAATAAACAAAGGAGATAAGAAAGGCCCGGACTATGGTATATTGGTAGGGGGCTCCCAGTGGTCCTTTATTTGAGGGGAGGATTGACATGAGATCTTTTGGATAGAGCCCAAAAAAAAATCTTGATGACTTAGGTCCAAAGTAGACAATAACATACATTGTGGAGATATGTTTATTCTATCGGTCCTAACAATTTCAACATGGTATTAGATCACTTCTTCTTATTTTCCAACCACCATCAACCCACGGATTGCCACAAAGAATGCCCATCAATTTAAGCAAGTTGGACTCCAATAGATTCATCTCTGCTATGTTTGATGGATCCGTCAAGCTCTTCCTTGTCGGCATCAGGACACTGAGATGATGCAAAGGTTAGGACAGACAGTCATTGTGATTAGAACAGTCAACACTGTCCTCACCTTTGGCATAAGCTTCACCACCATCCTCACCCTACGAAGCTTCGTCTAGCAAGGTATGAAACGAATAGCGTGCTTGCTCTTTCTCAACTCCGTCATCGGTTGCCCCGTCCTCGCCCAAATCCTCGCTAAGACCAAACTGCTCAACTCAAAGATTAGTCGCATGTTCATCTCTGCCACCAGGGCTAACAACGCCATCACGTTGACCCTCTTCACCCTCGCGCTTAATCTCTCAGAGTTCAACCCACTATCGTTGCTCTAAATCACCCTCTCCGAGTTCGCCTTCATGACCTTCTGCTTCGTTTGTGTCCGGCCGATGATGCGTCTGCTGCTATAGAGGGTCCCCAATGGCCAATTGATTAATGACTTTCACGTCTACTTCATTCTCAGCTTCATGATGCTCACACGGTGCTGACAGAATCCATAGGCATCTTACTCCATCACCAAGGCATTCTTCGCAAGACTAGTGTTGATGATGCTATTGATAGTGTTCCTCTGCTGACATAGGTGGCACTTGGTGGGGACAACAACGATGTGGTTCTTCCTGACATCGTGTTTTGTAGCCAGAACTTGACACAGAAGGTCATCTTCTAGGCAATCAACCTCATGAGTCCGACGAAGGATGTGAACATGCTCAAGGAGGTGTTCGAGATTTCGCAACGCATGACTGTTGTCGTGATGTTCAACACCTTCCTCGACTACTGGTTCATCTTCTACTACATTGAAAGGATCGGAAGGTATTTGATCCAACTCATTGGCTTCTTCATGATGTCCCTATTCATGACGATCACGGGTGTCCAATACGGCTACTTGCGCGACCATAACACCACCCTCTTCTCTCTCAATTTCTTTTTTTGCCAACTCAGCCCCAAAAACACCACCTTCGTGCTGCCGGAAAAGCCCTTCCCAATCCAAATCAGCTCCACTTGTCACACCATTATCGCCACCTTCAGCAAGGCCAACAACCTCATTACTACATTCGTCATGCAGAGTTACACGCTAAACCAGGAGCCTGACAAAATCCTTAAGGTCCATATTGTCCTCGCCTTCACCAACATGCTCAGATTCTTCTTCACCTTCCTTGTGTCAGAGATCAAGGTCCAGTCCTCGAGAAGATCTCCAGTGAGAACGAGAGAGTCAGAGCTTGCACCAATGCTTGTGAGGACCACCACCACTTCCGCCACATTGCTTTGCTCTTTTTTAGCGGAACAGACAACAGGGAGACACTCATCTATTGTTGGTGCGACATCGAGAAGGTGAGGTGGTTGTGGCTACAGATCAACAGTAATATCTTCCTTCATCTTTTATTCTTATTCCTCTCTCCTTTTCTTCTACCACCAGGAGTTGTACTCCTTTCTTCTTCTTAAAAAAAAAAACAAGGTGATCCGTGGCACCTCCCATCATCTTGGGGAACCCAGCCCCTGTTTCTCTCTTCACTCCACCAAGTTTCTCTTCTCCTCTTTAACAAAGCAGTGGCAAGGGTTGTCTTCAATCTCAACACTCCACGAGGACTAGAAGCAAGTCCTCTCCTTACCATCTCCTTGCTCTCCTTCTTGATTAGCATCGGGAAGCATTACAACTTCGAAGCCATAGGTGAGTACCTCACCAAGTGCACATTGCTAAGGGATGTTGTCCGTGATCATCATTTTTTGAGGTAGGTTAGTTCGTCCAAGACGTGAACTCCTTGCATGGTGACTGACCTCATTATGGTGCCAGAGGGGGATCTTCCTATGGTGTGCCTCTATATCACTTCACTAGCCATTCTCACTTTATCCAGGACATGATCCTCTCTTCCAATGGCCAGTTCACCTTATCCGACTCTTGGGAGGGTGACCTTCACCTCTGGGATCTCGCTACCAGACTCACCAATCAAGGACGTCATCTCCGTCACCTTCTCTATTGACAACGGCTAGATTATGTCGACCTCATGCGACTACCGCTAGATGGGAATTACTGGTTTATCAGAGTTTTCTGGTTCCCTAGTTATTGTCACTCTTCATTGAGATCCTCATCTAGAGCTTTCACCTCCTTTTTTTATAATGCGGAGGTCAAGGCTTCTGTTGTTCACCAACTCTCTTATCGAGAATAGATGCGGAGGTCAAGGCACCCACCGTTCGTCATGGAGATCCTTTTCCAGATCTGCCAGTAGTTCATCGATATCAATGTCATCATGTACTACGCGTCGGTACTCTTCCAAACCATGGGGTTCCACAATGACGCCTCCTTACTGTCTGCCGTCATCATCGGGGTCGTCAATGTCTTTTCCATCGTCATCCGCATCTGGTCGGAGGAGGACCCCAACTCACAATTGCACACCAGTCGATGTTGTGCATTTAACTTCTCCAGTACCTCCAGCTTGGCTTTCACCACCTTGGCTTTTGCTTGGTGTCTATCTGCGCGCACCTTCTTCATGGTCTTTCGGTGTCCGCGTCTATCCGTGCGGGCACCTTCATGACCCTCTATTGTCTGTGTCTATCTACGCGCACACCTACTTCATGGCCTTCCGGTGTCCAAGTCTATCTACACGAGCACCTTCTCCATGGTCTTTTGGTGTCCATGTCTATCCACGCGCACACTTGCTTCATGGCCTTCGGGTGTTTACGTCTACCAAAGCATGCATATCCTTTATGGCCTTTTGATGTCCACGTCTATCAGCGCGTGCATCTCCTTCATGACTTTCATGTTGTGCGTAGTCTTGTTCTCCTCGTTAACCTCTCCCTCTGTCTTCTTTAGAGGGAAATTAAGATTAATGAAGAAAGACTTTGAGATCTAGATCACGAAATTGGGCCATTTCTGACTAGATTCCTTTTGTCTGTGCCTTCTCAAATCTCATCAGAGAACAACACACAACAAATATTTTTTTTCTAGTTTTGCTCAGCACATAGTAATAGATTTTTTCCCTCTTTTCCTCTAGTAAATTTCAGCTATCAAAAACTACAGTCTTTTTTCTCTATAACGACAGATCAAGTTCTAGTCTTCAAATAACAACTCCTCATCTTTTTATTGTTATTTTCCATCAAAGATAAAATTCAGAACTATGTTAGATTTGTCATATCGTTGGTCATATTGATAGTCATTGATCTAGAAGATTTGATTGGTTTTTAATTGAAAAAGATATTTTTAATATATTAGCAATCAAATTTAATGTTCATCAATCAGACATAACTATTGCAAGTTGCACGTGCATTAAATTCTGAGATTATGCATAAGTTATGCATGCATTAAACTTCAAGATTATGCACAAATTGTGTGTGTATTAAACTCTTTTTTAGTGAAATCCATGGCATTTGAGTGATTCTCCTTGTATCTGTATAGACCGTATCTTTATCCTGTACATCTACATAAAAATTTATCAAGTTAATTTTTATCGTCATACTCGTCCTTTCCACGAGCTCACAAGACATTTTCTCATTATTCTAATGTGATAGATTGATAAGTTTTGTCTTGTTCACAATGTGTCTCATCCTATAATTGTGATTGACTAGCTATTTATATAGTGGTACTATCTAGTCTTGAAGGGATGAACAATATAAATCATCTTACTGGATCGAGACTATCTTTAAATAGTTTAGATCCATAGAACAGTTTTAGTTAAAATTGATATATTGATCTAAATCAATTTAAATTAAAAAGATAGGCATTGAATAAGTCTAGAGGTCTTCATAGTTGTTAAAACTCAACAAAGATTCATCCGTGGAATATAGACAATTCTAAGTTACGGTATCAATTTTAAAAATTATTATATGGATCTAAACTTTTTTAAAATTGTAAAATAAAAATGTAAAACAACTTAATAAATTTTAAGAAGTATAATGCAGTCCATATAACCCAAAACTACTACATAAATATATATTTTATAAAACAAAAAATAAAGGTATAAAATAACTTAACAAATTTCAAAGAGTAGAAAACAATATTAACTTGTAAAATTTAATAAATATAGACTCATCTAATAGTTTTAAAAAAATTATAACTAAAAAAATTTAAAATGAGCATGTTTTTTTCCAACATTCTTCAATTTTTTCAGTATTTTCATTTTACAAATTAAACAATCCACCAATCAATTTTATCATATTTTAAACTAAAATATGAAATATAAAATACTTGAATCACTTGTTATGTCAACATAAATGGTTTATATATCTTATACAAATTTTTGTAATTTTTTTTAAAAAAAAGGCAGCCCGGTGCACGAAGCTCCCGCCATGCAGGGTCCGGGGAAAGGATCCATTGTACGCAGCCTTACCTTGTCTTTGGCAAGAGGCTGTTTCCAGGATTTGAACTCGTGACCTTTAGGTCACATGACAACAACCTTACCGTTGCGCCAAGGCTCCCCTTCACAAATTTTTATAATTTATTTCAACTAAATTATACTATAGATGTACTTTCATTTTTCTGACAGAGTCAAATCAGTGACACATAAATAAAATAACTCATATTTTTAAATTAGGATATTCTACCTTTAAAATTTCATGATTTCATCTAATAACTTATAAAAATCAGTATTTGTAGCTTCATTATTGGATTAAATACAAACTTCATTATTCATTGTAGTTTTCTCATATGAAAATTATAGGTCGATGGACAAACCTCAATTAGAAGTGATTTAGTAAACTTATTTATTTATATATTTATGTAGAATTAAGCAAAGCTATGCATACACCCACCGACAGCACTATTACTTCAGGTCTACCACACTCGACTACTGCAATCGTTATTGCAAACAACATAAACACACATTTTACATACTACAGGTAGACAGGCACAAGCAACAGTACAGGCAGAGACATGGCAATCATTGAGACTAGGTCACAGCATTTGTTGGCGAGGGGTCCACAGGACATGGTCAATGGCCAGGAAATGGCACACCGGCTCTGCGCTCCCCGGCTTCACCTGCAGCACCTGGAGCATCACCTGCCGCGGATTCCACGACGTCGTGTCCAGGTGACAAACTGCGATCGCCTCCACGCGGCTCCCGTCGCTCCCTGTCAAGCTCACCGCGTATTCCCTCATCATCCCCCTCCCCACTGCGTGGCAGTGGAACACCACGTACGCGTACGGCTCGGCGTGGCAGAACACGCCCACCCCCTCCCCGCCCATCCTTTCGAACCTCTCCACCGCGTACCGCTGCATAGCCGTCGCCGCCGTGGCGTTCGCGACCGTCGACACCGCGCTGACATCGTCGGTGGCCAGAGCCGAGATTGCGAAGTCGACCATGGATTCGATGGAGGTGGCGCAGTGGTTCGTCTCCCTTGCATTCGACGTGCTCTCGCACCGTTCCAAAGTCGCGCTCATCTCCCGGGCTTCCTTCGAGTTAGGGTCGACGGAGAGAAGCGCGAGGACGTCAGGGAGCTTGTCAGGGGAGAAGGGGAGGGCGTCGGCCACGCGGCGAGGGAGGAGGTCGGCGTGTTTGGGGATGGATCGTTTGAATTGTAAGTCGAAGGTGGCTCCTGGAAACAGGTCCTTTTCGAGGAAGTACAGAGACTGGTAGGACTTGTCGCGGAGTTCCGCTGCTGTGGCGGCGTTGTAGTAAATGGACCAGCCTCCGGGAATCACCGCTTCGTCTTCAGACTCCGGCGACGTCCATCCGCCGGGGCTCGTCTCTGCAATTCAATTGATATATATATATATTGGAATTCCAAATTAATAAGATTATATAGTAATGAAAATATACGCGGATAAACATCAATAAATTAAACCAGGAGGGTGAAGGAGGTCATGGATGTTGCTAGGGATGGGAGTGTTCGGGAGAG
>JAOBBC010000128.1:2492429-2502925 GCA_025388495.1 Curcuma longa
CTCAGATTATGCAATATAGGACAATTAAGATCAAATCGATCCATTTCATAATTTATTTTCATATAAAAACCCAAAATTGAATCGATTAAAAATGCATAAAACCCTAGCTCATCAAGTTGATCCGAGACTAAAATTTGAACTCGATCCCGATTATGTCCAAGTAAGGAGAGGTTGAACCCGGAAAATAGCGATTGCCGATGGAGCAGGTCTGAGACCTGAATTTGAGCTCAATTCTGACTATGTCCGAGTCGGGAGAGGTTAAACCTTGAAAAGGGTGATTGCTGATGGAGCAGGTCCGAGATCTGAATTTGAGCCCGATCCCAACTATGTTTGAGTTGGGAGAGGTTGAACATTGAAAAGGACGATTGCCGATGGAGCAGGTCCGAGACCTGAATTTGAGCTCGATCTTGACTATGTCCGAGTCGAGAGAGGTTGAATCCTAAAAAGGGCGATTGCCGATGGAGCAGGTCCAAGACCTGAATTTGAGCTCGATCCTGACTATGTCCGAGTCGGGAGAGGTTGAACCCTGAAAAGGGTGATTGCCGATGGAGCAGGTCCGAGACCTGAATTTGAGCTCGATCCCAACTATGTCCAAGTTGGGAGATGTTGAACTCTGAAAAGGGCGATTGCCAATGGAGCAAGTCTGAGACCTGAATTTGAACTCGATCCTGACTATATCCGAGTCGAAAAAGGTTGAATCCTTAAAAGGGTAATTGCCGATGGAGCAGGTCTGAGACCTGAATTTGAGCTCGATCCCGACTATGTCCGAGTCGGGAGAGGTTGAACTTGGGGATTTGGGAGAGGCGAAGTCTTGAGGGGACGAGAGAAAGATTGCCTGAAAGGTGCTTTCATTGTCAGAAATATTTACATTGAAAAGTATAAGGGAGTATAAGGAGAGTAAGGATTTCCCGAGAGCTCGTTAAGTTTGATACGACCGTAAATGAGTTGCATTCCACGGTCTCGCCAGGTTCTTGCCAGAGGAGTCGGACAGATAGTAGGCTCCAGAACTTGTCTTTTTGACGACTCGGTAAGGGCCTTCTCATGGCGGCTCGAGCTTGCCGACATCTCCTACCGGCTTGACTTTCTTCCAAACTAAATCACCCACTTGGAAGGCTCGAGGGATGACTCGCTTGTTGTAGGTACGGCACATGTGATGTCGGTATGTGGTAAGCCGAGTGGCGGCTTTATCTCGAGCTTCCGAGATGAGGTCCAACTCCATAAGCCTTCGACTGTCATTGTCTTCATCGTAGCATTGTCGTCGATTCGACTCAACTCCTACCTCCATAGGGACTATTGCTTCTTTGTCGTATACTAAGTGGAAGGGTGTCATACCAGTGCTTTCTCTTGACGTGGTACTGTAGGACCAGAGAATGCAAGGCAACTCTTCTACCCAACTTCCTCCCTCATGATCCAGCTTTGTCTTGAGTCCTCGCACGATTTCCCGGTTGACGACTTCTGTTTGCCCATTGCTTTGTGGGTAAGCCACCGAAGTGAAAGTTTGCTGAATGCTGAGTCCTTGGCACCACTCTTGAAGTTTCTTCCCTTAGAATTGTCGCCCGTTGTTCAAGACGAGTCGGTGTGGGATGTCGTATCTACATACAATGTTCTTCCATAGGAACTTGAGCACCACATCTTCTGTGATCCGGGCCAAGGCTTCGGCTTCCACCTACTTGGAGAAGTAGTCCACTGTGATTAGTAAGAACTTCTTCTGCTGTGGTCCAGTCAGAAAGGGTCTGACTATATCCATCCCCCACTGGTCGAAGGGACATGAGGTAGTGGTTGCCTTAAGCTATTCTGTCAGGTGTCTGGTGAAAGGTTGATACTTTTGGTAATGAACGCAAGTCGACACCAGTTTGGCCAAGCCCGCTTGAGGAGTTTGCCAAAAGTATCCGACTAATAAAATCTTCTGGGCCAGAGCTCGACCTCCGAGATGATTTCCGCATTAGCCTTGATGAGTTCCCTCATCAAGTAATCCGCATATTTGGGCCTGAGACACTTGAGCAACGACGGGGAGAAGGCTCGTTGGTACAGCTAATCTCCGATTAGGGTGAACCGGGAAGCTCTTCTCTTGAGGAGGCGAGCTTGATCCGAATCTGATGGCGTCTCACTGGTCCTAAGGAAGGCGAGTATTAAAGTCCTCTAATCATTCGACTCAGTTGAGTCGAAAGGCTGGTTTGTTTACGCTACCAATGCCACTTGTGTGATTGGCTCTTCTTCCGCCCACTCGGTAACGGAACTAGCCATTCGGGCTAGCTCGTTAACTTTGCAATTCTCAGCCCGGAGGCTTTTTTGGAGGCAGACTTGAATTCTGTTTTCAATTTTATGAAGGCTTCGGCATATTTATGGAGCCGATCATTCTTCATCTCGTAATTTCCTTCTACTTGTTGGGATACCAGCTGAGAGTTAGAAAAGAGTTGCACCCGAGTCGCCCCCATCCGCTTGGCTGCTTGAAGACCTGCGAGAGCGGCTTCATATTCAGCTTCATTGTTTGAGGCCCTGAAACTTAGCCACATGGAGAACCGGACCTCTTCCCCTTTTGGAGAAGCCAAGAGCACCCCGACTTCACTTCCTTGCTTGTTGGAGGATCCATCCACATATACTTTCTACTCTTCTTCCGCTTCCTCCTCGGGCACTTCAGCGAGGAAGTCGGCCAATGCTTGAGCCTTGATGGTTGTGCGAGGTTGATACTGAATATCGTACTCACCGAGCTTGACTGTCCATTTGATAAGTCATCCGGGCGCCTCGGCTTGAGTGAGCACTCGCCCTAAATTGTTGTTGGTCAGCACAGTGATCGAGTGGGACAGGAAGTATGGTCGGAGTCATCGTGCCGACAGAACTAGGATCCAGGCCAACTTCTTCAAGCTGGTGTATCAGGATCCAGCATCTTTCAACAGATGATTGGAGAAGTATATGGGGTGTTGACTTTGTCCTTAATTCTTTACCAAGATCGAGCTGGCCGCAGAGTCGGTGGCGGAGAGGTACATCTAGAGTGGTTTGCCCGAGAGCGATTTCGCCAGCCGAGGCAGTTGAGTCAGATAAACCTTAAGGCTGCGTTTGGTTTAAGAAATACAGAAATACAGAGACAGAAATACAGAAATACAGAGACAGTAGAGACAGGGACGCATTTACAATGGTCTCCGTCGGCGGTGACCGGACGGCGGTGTGACGGTGCCGGAAGCAAAGATGAGTAGAAATTCTGTCTCCGTCTCCATTTCAGTGTCCCCAGTTTGATAGTGGACAGAAATTCTATCTGAGACGGAGACAAAAATCATATTTCTGTCTCTGTCTTTCAAAATCAAACGGGGGCGGAGATAGAAATCTCATTTCTGTCTCTGTATTTGTGTCCCTGTCTCCGGAAACAAACGCAGCCTAAGTTCTTCAAAGGCCTTATCACATTCGGAGTTCCATTCGAACCGCTGAACTTTCCTTAGAATTTGGTAAAATGGTAAGCTGCACTCTACCGAATGGGAGATGAACCGGGACAAAGCTGTGATGCCCCGACTAGCCATTGGGCTTCTCGGAGGTTTCAAGGAGGAGCCATCTGCGCCAAAACTTGTATTTTCTCTGGGTTAGCCTCAATTCCCCTCTCGATCACTATATATCTGAGAAATTGATCAAATCGGACGCCAAAGAGGCACTTAGCTGGATTCAACTCGAGTCCATATCCGTGTAGCGTATTGCAAGTCTCGTCGATGTCGGCTATAAGGGATTCGCCTTGAGTCATCTTGATCAGAATGTCATCGACGTATAATTCAATGTTTCAGCCTTGCTGATGCTGGAACACTCGGTCTATCAAGCGTTGGTAGGTAGCTCCTGTATTCTTTAGTCCGAATGGCATAACGATGTAACAAAATGTACCATCGGCTGTTATAAAACTAACCTTGTCTTGATTGGTTACATCGAGTGGAATTTGATGATAACCTTGATAGGCATCTAACATACATATATACTCGCATCCTGCGGTCGAATCCACCAGCTGGTTGATCTTCGGCAACGGGTAGCACTCCTTTGGGCAGGCCTTGTTGAGGTCCCGGAAGTCTACACAGACTCGCCATTTGTTGCCTGATTTTGGCACGAGCACTATATTGGACAACCAAGTCAGAAAATGCACTTCCTTGATGTGCCCTACCTTCAGGAGTTTCTGCACCTCCTCTCGAATGACCTTATTTTGCTCCGGACCGAAGTGTCTTCTCTTTTGCTTGACCGATCGGACGCCAGGGAGTGTGTTGAATCGGTGGACAGCAACCAAAGGGGAAACACTGGTAAGATCATCGGCAGTCCACGTGAATACATCTTGATTTTGAAGGAGACAAGCGCCGAGCTCTTGCTTCAGTTCGGGAGACAAGTCCGCAGCTATTTGAACGATCGTCTCGGCTCGGCCCGGGTAGAGCTGCAATGATTCTTTACCTTCAAACTTCAGTGAAGTTGGGGTTTCCTGAACTAAGTGGATTTCAGCTCCTTGTATTTTTTGGTTCTTTTTGGCTTCAGTTCGAACCATATCCACCTAGCATCGCCGGAATACTAGTTGGTCTCCTCGGGCTTCACCAACTTGGTCTCCTACTGAGAACTTCATCTTCTGGTGATAAGTAGAGACCACCGCGCAGAAGGCACTCAACGTCGGCCTTCCCAAGATGACGTTGTAGGCCAAAGGTGCATCCATTATAATGAAGGGGACACGCCGAGTCCTCCTCAATGGTTCCTCCCCGAGTGAAATTGCAAGCGTGATCTGGCCGAGTGGTTGCACCTCATTCCCGGTGAATCCGAACAGAGACGTAGCCATAGGTTTCAGGTCAGCTTCATCAATCTGCATTTGGTCGAACGCCTTTTTGAATATGATGTTGACCAAATTGCATGTATCAACGAAGACTCGGGCGATATCATAGTTGGCGATTGTTGCATGAACGACCAAGGCATCATCATGTGGTACTTCGATTCCCTCCAAGTCGTGGGGCTCGAATCCAATGATTGGGCCCTCTCCTTGCTTGCCTCTGCCGACTCCATATACTTCGAGCTGTCGGTTGTGAGTCTTTCGGGCTCGATGGGAGTCCCCGTCAGTTGCTCCTCCCATGATCATGTGGATACTACCTCGAGGGGCATTATTACGATTGTCTTTCAGAGCATCCTCGGGATGGGGTGCTCGAGGGCCTTGGGGGGTCTCAGGTCGAGTAGGAGGTGCCGGCCGTCTAGGGGAACAATCTTGTGTACAGGCAGACCGAGGTGACGACGGCTGCGCTTCCTGAGTGGTTCGCTTGGAGGGAGATCTTCATGGTCTCGACGTAGGAGATCTTTGAGCACGCTGATCAACAGCCTATTGGAGCTCTCGGACGTATTGGTGGCATGACTCCGGGACTAGTGGTAGGCACAAAAACGTGGCAACCATCGACAGCCTCCAGTAGACTGATCGGGCTGGCTAGCCACGGCATGAATGGTGCGATGACTAGGCTTGGCGGGAGCTGCAGGGGTATCCGAATCGGGCCTTCGGAGTGGCTACGGTAGAGGCCTCCGTTCGGCTCTGGCAGTCGGAGGATTCCGACCGGGTGTGCTATGCTGGCTGGAGTCAGCTTCCTTGCGCTGAGCCGATTGAGCTTCCTCCACGTGGATGTATTTGACGGCCCGATTCAGCAGGATGTCGAAGTTCTCGGGTGGCTTCTTAATTAAGGATCTGAAGAAGTCTCCCTCCACTAGGCCTTGAGAGACGACACTCACCACGACTTCTGAGGCGGCTGCAGGAACCTCTTGTGCCACCTGGTTGAACTGGTGCACATAATCCTTCAAGGATTCACGAGCCCTCTGCTTGATGGAGAAAAGATCCATCAAAGTCTTGCAGTAGGTTCAGTTGGTGGCGAAGTGTCGCAAGAAGGAGTCTTTGAAATCCGTGAAGGAACAGATGGAAGATTGAGGGAGCCGATTGAACCATCGTAGAGCCGATCCGGCTAATGTCGTCAGGAAGACTTGGCACTTGCTTGCGTCGGTGTATTGGTGAAGTAAAGCTGCATTCTCGAACCGCCTGATATGGTCTTCGAGGTTGATAGATCCCGTGTAATCAGAAAATTACGGAGCCCTGAAGTGTCGGGGTAGCTCCTCTTCTAAGATTCGGCGTACGAAGGGGGAGCTGTCGAGTCTGCTTCCCTCTCCCGTCTCGGGACCTTTACCTCGAGCTTGGTCCTTGACTGGGATCTATTCAACAGCCAATTCCATGGAGGCGTCATAGTAGTCGGCTTCTTGCAGGGGTCTCATGGAGAGAGCTCGCGGGGCTTCAGCAGGCATAAATAATCGACGAGCCAGAATCGGAGGGACTTCGGCTGGTCTTGTGGAGATCCAGGATAGAGGAGCCAGAGCTTCATGTTGATTCCGCGATATGGCTAGTACTGCAGCAGCTACAACCCGGTCAAAGTATTCTTGTGTCAGGGTGATGAGCGGAGGTCCCCACAGACGGTGCCAAAATATGTTCCTGTTGAGATCCGCTCCTGGATGTACCGACTCTTCTCAGCATCACAATTGGATGAGGTCAGGTGAAAGGGAGGTCGTGAAGTTGCTCGAACCTGCGATCACAGCGATCGTGAGAAGGAAGGTCATGGGTTGCCCTGGCGCGACCACTCCGATGCTTAAGTCAGTCCGTAAGGAAGGAGGGAAAGAGACAGAAGAGAAGAAAGAGTTGAGAATGTGAGAGTGCATACCTTTATCTGTGAGAGGACTGACCTTATATACCTGTAATAGACGTCAAGTCACGTCGTAAGTAAGGTGGTTGTCCCATCATCGGTAGGGCATTGTCAGAAGGAATGGGATATATGTCCCATCGTTGACTTGCAATTGTATGGTCATTTCACGTACATCTGTCAGAGTGTCACCATGATTAGCAGCAGGGGTGTCAGGGAAATCTTACCCATACCGTATGATGGGAAGAGTGATCTTTGATGGAGAGGAGCGACGAGAGTTGATGAGTGTTAGGATCGGGTTTGGGCGGACTAGGGGAGTCAGCACGGCTTAAACTGAGTGGGTTGACTAGGCTCGGGTGGTAGAATTCGATTCAAGGCCTCGGACCAGCCTCCAAAGTTAGCATTACAGCGGGGCCGCCTCGGCTCGGGGCACCCACTCCCTTGCGAATCCGACTCGATCTCCGAATCGACTTGGTTAGTTCGACCAGGACGTCTAAATGGATTCAACTCGAGTAACTACGAGGAGTCGGTTCGCTTAGATTAAGGAGTCCGCTTCGAGGATTCGGATCGGGTTTTTAGGAGTCCGTATCTCTGAGGACTCAGACTTATATTGCGAAAAGCTCCCACTCAACTCCATCGACTCAGTTCGGGTGCTCGAAGGCGTTCGACTTGATTCGGGCTTACTGGGGATTAACCGAGACACATCCTTCACGACCATAACAGTTTCTTTCTTTGCACTTAGTCTCTAAGGGTTGATATAATTGTTATCGAACTCATCATTATGAAGAAATTAGCCTTCTTCTCTTTTGAGAATGAGGTTAATAGTGAATAGTCCATCTAAATGATAAAGGATCGTGAGTCTTGGATTAACAGTCAGAGGTTGTAGCTGTGAACTAAGTAACAACAAATGCATCTTTGGTGTGTTTTATTTGTTTTCTATTTCCACTACACGTACGTCTCTTTTTGAATGATTTTTCAATACGTAATTAAGAAGTGCGCTATTCATCCTCCCCTTTAGTGTTTTTTAATTAACAATAAAATTTTAATCTACTTCTCAATCGAGTAATCCAAGTTATTTTCTATTCATGGTGTATGTTAAATCACGAGGCGGCGGAGGATGAGACAAGGTGGGTAGAGGAAGAAAATTAGGTTTTGGTAAAGAGATATAGGGCTGATAGGGAAGAAGAACAAGGGGAGAATTTTGAATCGCACTTTTGTGAAAAAGTCCGCACTTTTGTGAAAAAGTCCAACAAGTTTTAAAATTTACAACTACATCACTCTCTTTAATAGTTTTTTTTATATATAGATAACAGTGCTGCCGATGTATCCTTAGCTTGTTGCCCTTGTCAGCTTTGAATATGGACCTGCCAACCTCTGTATTTTTAAAATTGCAGGAAAGCATGATGCTTAATTAAGAATTTTCCGTCTTCCTACTCCTTTCAATTTTAATTTCATGCATGTGCTTAATTTTCCTAATTAAATTGACTAAAGAATATTCACATCGTCAAAGATTGCAAGTATCCAAGATTTAACGTTTTCTGTTAAGGAAAAGATCATAATTAAGCTTTTATAATAATGTAGGGATGTACCCAAGGTTCTTTAGAACATGAAGCCAAAGCCCAATTAGTATGCATTTTAATTAGTTCTTTATCGTTCTTAATTAAGACAGAAGTTGCTCAAGTTCTTTAAAAGGACTACCTTATAATTAAGGGCATGCATCTCCAAAAACCTTACATTGGAGTCGTCCTTAGGTTTTTCCTTTTTTTTTTTAGTTTGTCCTATTAATCACTGTGTCATCAACAAGGCTTAAGAGAGAAAAAGCTAAAATAAATAAGCAACTAAGAGTATCATAAAGAACAAGCAAACAAAGTAAATATATAATGACGGAGAGCAGTTGACCAGAGAAACTGGTTTTATAGATCGAATGAATTAGATTGGAGGTGGGTGGTGCAAGATCACAAAAGGAAAGGAAGGAGTGAAGCCCACAAAAGGGATTGATTAAGAAAGATGGTTAATTAATGACTTAATAATAGGGAATAAATCCCCAAAATACTTGTTGAATTAAATAAATCTGAAGTTTTTTTGGCGAAATTGGCATTGTAATTCTTTTCATTTTACCATGTAGCAAAACCACCTGTATGGAAGAGACCATATATGTTGTCCAACATATATTGGAATGCTCATTCCTACACTACAATAGGGTTCATCAACAGCGACATGAGTTGATTCCTGGTTTCTACATGATCCTCGCGGTACCCATCCCCGTGCATGCTGATAGAAGAATTGAAATGTGCGAGCTGCGTTGATCACAACTCTTTTTATATACTCTTTGTTCCGGCTGGATACCGTCGACGATCAAACCATCAGTCAATAATATACCACCTCAACTTTCGTTGGTCCCGCTGACGAGAAGAACTTGAGGAAGCAGAAAACTAAGCAAGCGGGTTAACAGGGCGTTGGGGATTCCCAGCGGGGCCACTCTGACTCTCAAGTCAGAAGAGAGCAAGGAAGAAGTGATATGTATGTATGTGTAACGAATTCAAGAGTCTTTTTTCATACCTGTTAGGGTTTATATAGTAACAGGTGGGAGCACGATTTCGAGAAATAACGTCCATGATGAGCTGTCCAATGCGGCGTTAAAGGCACGACCATCCAATGGCTTGGCCATGATAGTTATCTTTATTTGACGGTTGTGCACATAAGTGTACGGGATTTTCGGAGACCAAATTTGGGAATTTGATCACCGTCCTTCTCCTTTTGGACGAGCTGATAAGTCTAAGCTAAGGAGAGGAGTCGGCCTGCTTGTATGTTGATGGCCGACCTGACACGTGAGGTCGGAAGACGTATGGCCGAGCTTTATGAATGATCGAGCTGTGAGAACATGTGGCCGAGCTGTATGAATTACCGAGCTGTGATGAAACCATCCGAGGCGTTATTGAGCTAGCCAAACCATGGTTTGACCTTTGATCCTAGACATGCTGACCCCAAACATGCTAGGTCAGATGCCGCTTCGGATCGATTATTGACCTCTTTTTACCATGTCAGATCGATCAAGACCCGCCATATCACTCCTCAAGTGAAGTCGTACGTAGTAGCATCATATATAATCTCTATTGATATACCTCCAATTGGCCTTGATTAGTTACGTTCCTTGATTTGTTGAAGAGCCACAGCTTCCGAAACACTTCGCTCGTGCATGCAGCTAGCACTGAATAGATTTTGGCACATCGATCGATCGCCTCTCTCAATTTCATCCTATAAATCACAAATAACAACAACACATGTAACTTAACAAACTACTCAACAAGAGCATACCATACCGTCGAAGCTAATTAGTAGCTAGATCATCATATAGCTGAGCAAGCATGCACGAGGGCTTTGCAATGGCAGCGTAATACGAAATTAAAAACCTCTCAATTCTCGTTTGGTTAACTCTTCGGCCATGCAGTAAGCACTAGTAACCGCGATATCGACATCCACGCATGCATTGTCCAAGTATTCATTGAGTGTTGGTGTGTAGCCGGAGTGGTTCCATTTTGCTTCCACTAAATATGCTTTGCATAAGTCGAGCCACTGAAAACAAACCAAAAAACAGAATCATTAGGTGAGTGATCAGTCAACACATTCAAGCCCTTGTGTTTCATATTCACGCCCAAGCTAAGTGATATGCTCACTGCTCTCTTGAGGTAAGGCAACACATTGAAGCCTTTGTGTGTTGTGTGTTCCATAATGTATGATGTATCATAAGCTGCGTCATTCACTGTGTTAAAGATGGCAAGAAATAAGATTTTCATGTAGTCTGGAAGCTCGTCAATTGCATTAACATCCCATCTGAAGTTA
>JAOBBC010000128.1:2520076-2535664 GCA_025388495.1 Curcuma longa
GTTTAAGGAATAAATATTATTTTAAATTCTAAAGTTTTGACCAAATTTAATTTGTGATTCTCAGGATTTCATTATGGCTTTCAATCCACTTGCTGTTATTCTAAAAGAAAACAAACTTACTGGTCCTAATTATATTGATTGAAAACAGAACTTGGACATTGTCTTAACTGTTGAAGAGTAATGTTTGTACTTTTCGAGGTCTGTCCTAGCGTGCCTAATAAAGATTCTAGTGAAGAGGAGATAGAGAGACATAGGAAGTGGGTTAAGGCAGATGAGATGTTACATTTTGACATCTATGTCAAATGTGCTGTAACATCAACATCAAGTCATGCCTACTGCCTATGACATGATGCTCAATCTCAAAGAACTCTTCGGATACCAAAATCGGGTTGCTAGGCAGGAGGCCATGAGAAATTTAATGACGACTACCATGACTGAGGGGGCACCTGTGAGGGATCATATCCTCAAGATGATGACTCATTTAAATGAGATGGAAGTCCTTGGAGCAGAAATAGATGGGAAACCTAGGTCGATATCATTCTACAATCGCTGCCCAAGAGTTTTGAGCAGTTCCACCTGAATTACAACATGAACAATGGGTATATTCGTTAGTGGAACTTCTGACAAAACTCCAAGCAGTAGAAGGGCAATTTCATCAAAGTTCTCAAGTTCACATTGCTGAAAATGTTTCTGCTTCTATGTCGAAAGGCAGAAAGAAGAGGAAAAAATAAGTTAGTTTGGCAAAGAAAGTGATTGGACCTTAAGTGGCTGGGCCGCAGACAGGTGTTAAGAAGCCGAAGGGCAAGTGCTTCACATGTAAGCAGTCTGGACATTAGAAGGTGGACTGTCCTCGCAGAAAGAAGAACAATAAAGGTATATCTTATTCATTAGTTGTTGAAACATGTTTAGTGGTGTTATCTACTAGTACCTGATGTGTAGATATGGGAGCCACTGATCATGTCTGCAATTAGTTGTAGGGGTTCCAGGAAATCAAACGACTACATGAAGGGGAGATTACCGTCTACATGGGCAATGCTACAAAAGTGGCGGCTATTGCAGTGGGAGATGCTTATTTATCTTTTGAGAGGAATAAAATTTTGATTTTGAGGGATTGTCTTTATGTACCATGTTTTAGAAAGAATTTAATTTCAGTTTCTAAATTATTTATGGGTGGATATTCTGTTTCTTTTGATGACAAAGTTATTGTTAAGAAAAATAAGGTTAATATCTATTCTGGTATGTTGGTTGGCAATTTATATACTCTTAATCCAATAACTCCCACGATGCAACAAATGAAAAATAATCACATCTTCTAATTCTAATAAGAGAAAAGAACCTTCGGAAATGAACCAAATATATCTTTGGAATCTAAGGTTATGTCATGTTAACTTGGGTAGAATTCAAAGGTTAATAGTCGATGGACCTTTAGGTTCACCGGTGGTGGAAAATTTTCCAACTTACGAGTCCTGCTTGGAAGGAAAAATGACCAAGAGGCCTTCTAAGACAAAGGGGTATAAAGCCAAAGAAGTGTTGGAATTGGTTCATTCTGATTTGGTGTGGATTTATTGTAGTTATCTGTTCTAGTTTTATATGCACGTATCGTTTAGTAGTTGTGGTCGTGTGGGCCTTATATTCTATCTGTTGTGTAAATGTGATATGTGTTGAAGGAAGTGTAGTCTTTATTGTGGCCATGTAGGCCCGTTTGTATATGTATGTATTCAGGAAAGGTCATTGTCATAGGGGGAGATGCTGCCAAAATTTTTCGGACGGCCTCCTGGGATGTGACAAGGAACCAAGTAAATCCGCGGGTCCCTGTGATTTATTTCTAATTCCGCTACAAGTGTTTTTGATAGTAACGATCGAGAAAAAACAACAACACGCTATTCACCACCCCTCTAGCGTGTTACAACGATCCTACGCAAGGTGCTTGAACCATTCGGTTGCCCAAATCCAGATAGGAGCGCTCGAAATCCAAAGTTCTGGTGTCACATCCTGGGAGGCCATCCGAAAAATTTTGACAACATCTCCCCTGTAACAATGACTTTTCCTAAATACATACATGCAACAGTCAACACGGCCGTAATATGCACAACACGCCCAAATAGACATCATAGATACACACAACATATGAAATATAAGGCCTACACGGTCACACAACAACTATCACATGCACAATAATCAACATAAGCAAATTTTACATAGCAGAAACATCGTAAATCCGATAAAACGAATAACCACAAATGCAAGTCCAACACAACTACAGTCTATGTCCATGAAATACAAAATCCATACTCGAATACAACTATAAACCATACAAACCACTACATAACCCTTCTGAGGTGAGATAGAAGCAGTCGACCAAAACTCCAAGCTCCAAGTAACCTATCTGCTACCTGGGGAGAAAACAAAGCAACTTCAGGGTTTGGGTAGTGAGCATTAGATACTCAGTGGGTACAGGAATGAAGTGCATATAAAGGTAATCAGCAGGAATAGCAAGGGTATACAAGCTAGGGTAAACATGTACAGACGAAGTGAATAATAATCAACAGGTAATAGATATCAGCAGGTAATATAAATCAAGGAAATCAAACATGGTATATCAACTGAGACAATAAAGCAAGAACAATACTGTGCAACAAGTATAGGGATCATGTACATGTAATCATGTATGAAATGTCACGTAGTGCAACAATGATAACAAACAAGTACAACAACCACAACCATATGATTAAAGTAAACTATGTAATAGCCTACCAAGGAATGCATGAAAATAAGCAACAACCATTGCAATCAAACGCAAGTCATTGTCTGCACTCGCCATCCCTAGTCACCCCCCCAGGACAGTGAAATGGGGCGCACAACAGGACATACTGCACATACTCCAACAACTAACCACCACCAATCTAGTGGGAAGTGGGCAGTGTAGCAGAAGGGCAATATAGCTAGTCCTGGTCACAACCAACTATAGTGCAACATATGCTCTCACCCCTGTATCTCACCACAATACGGTGCCAGGCAAGAGCCAACAAGAACAACCAACAATGTTGTCAACAACATCTACAACTAGTATGGATGCAATGATGATGATCCCAACATGTAATAATTACTATTAATTAGCATGTTCATTAGGAGTCAATAGGAGTCAACATAGGTCAATAATACAATAGTTAAACTGTTCTACAGTAGATAGATCCATCAGAGGTCATACGACATGTATCAAGCAACGAATCATACGAGTATCAACAGAATGAATGATACAGATAACAAGAGTATCAACATGGTATCAATAGATCATCACAAGGTTGAACAGCAGGTATCAAGTAACGATTAACAAGAGTATCAACTAGATAACTAACTCAGGCAGCATGGATGGCAACAGAATGGATAAAATAATAACATAAGTCATGCACGGGAAAAGTAGACCTGTATTGACCAAGTACAAGGTACCCACCTGATCAGATGATCGTCAACAAAGAACCCCAGAAAATATACCCAGACTCCGTGTACAATAGGACCGATCCAATCAAGGTCCTACAATAAACGGCAATACAGCACTTACTACAACGATACTGTATCAAATTACAGTAATTAAATTCCATAGTTTAATCCAAACCATCCAACTAATCCTAACCCCTGGTTAATGATCAACTTAATATTTTACTTGAACTTAAGCTAATGGAAATTCATTTGTTACAATCATATTTAACCAAACCCAACCAACTTAATTGAACCCTAAGTAGCTTCCAACAGCAACAACACCTATAACCACACACCAGATGGAAAAGATCTCATCAACAGCTCAGTTAAAGAGATTCAAACCCATCCAAAAAGATCCACAAACCAATCACTCAAAAACTCACAGATCCAATAGATCCACAACCCAACAGCAACCCTCATTAATTTCTAATCAATACATTGGAAACTTCCTACACCAAAACCGATCCAAGTTCTCCTTCTTCCTTTCCTCTTCTTCGCCTTGCTGCCAAAACCCAACGGAGACAATCAAACAATAATCTACCGTGTTCAACCTCACATAACCAGAACAACCTTCTAATCCATAGCTAATCAAAACAATCAGATTAGAATCAAGACGAAGCTTACATCCAATTGCAGTAAATGCCCTAGATCCCCGGTCTCCTTCCTCCTTCTTGCTTGAGACCGAAACCCAAAGGCAGCTCCTATTTCAAATCCAAGTTCAGAAAATCCAAAAAAACATAGATCTAGGCTTCCTAACCCTAGAATAAAGAAATCTCAGCTTAAATTAGACTTACCTTTCTTCTTTTCCTTCGGTTCACTACCGTCTGCAGCCGCCTCCCTTCCAATCCAAGCCCTCCTCCGACGAGATCCAACGCCCCTATCGATTCCCCTCTAATCTCCGGCTCTTCGTCAACTTCAGCTCTGGCAATGGGCGGCGAACTCACTCGCGCTCGGCTTCGGTGGAGACGAAGGGAAATAGAGGTGCGTCAGACGGAATAATCACGATGGGGAGAAAGGATTGTGGCTATTGTAGGTTTCTTAAAGGGTTTCTGTAGCTTCTTAATGGATTTCTTAATGGGTTATGGATAATCCGTTAACCCCATTAACCCATATCAATATCCCTAACCCTTTAATCCTTTAATCCTATTATATGAATTAGGTTTAATTAATCAAACCCAATCCACTTTAGGGTTAGTTTTAATTAAAGCCTCTTAATCTTTCCTTAACCCATAATATCAAGGTTAACTTTATTTATGATTAACCCCCTAGTTTTCAGTATTTAACATTCTCCCCCACTAATAAAAATTTGATCACCAAATTTATCATCTTCATACTACGATACAGAAATACCGTAATAATTAAATCATACCTTAAACAAACAGATGAGGGTATCGAGCTCGGATAGTATCCTCCAGCTCCCAAGTAGCCTCCTCGTCTGTATGATACTGACATCCGACTTTCACAAGTCGAATGGTTTTGTTCTACAACTATCGCTCCTTCCGGTAAAGAATCCGCATCAGAATCTCCTCATAAGACGCATCTGACTGGAGAGAAACAGGTACTTCCCTCAAAACATGTGAAGGGTGAGATAGGTATTTCTGTAACATAGATACATGAAATACGCTATGAATATCCGCAAGTGTCAGAGGCAATGTTATGCGATATGCAACCTCGCCAATCCACTCCAATATCTCAAACGGTCTGATATATCGCGGAGCCAACTTCCCTCTCAACCCAAATCTTTTCACCCCTTTCGTGGGTGAAACACGTAAAAATACATGATCTCTAACAGAAAACTCCAATGGCCGACGTCTCCGATCTGCATAACTTTTCTGACGATCCTAAGCCTCTGACATACGACGTCTGATAACTCTGATAAGCTCAACATCCTGCTGAATACTCTGCAGACCCAACATTTGCTGCTCGCCAACCTCCTCCCACAAAATTGGAGATCGACACGGTCTACCATATAATGCCTCAAATGGAGCCATCTAAATAGTAGAATGATAACTATTATTATACGAGAACTCCACTAAATGTAAATGATCCTCCCAGCTACCTCTGAAATCCAGAACACAAGCTCGTAATAAATCCTCAAGAGTCTAGATTGTACGCTCTGACTGACCATCTGTCTGTGGATGGAATGCAGTGCTAAAATGAAGCTCTGTACCCAATGCCTGTTGTAGACTCTGCCAGAATCGTGAGGTAAAATACGGATCTCTATCCGAAATAATACTCGCAGGCACTCCGTGCAATCTGACAATCTCTCAGCAGTATAGATCCGCCAAATGATCCAGCGAATCAGTCAGACGCATCGAAAGAAAATGCTCAGATTTGGTTAATCGATCAACGCTATACCCAAATCGCATCATGACCCTTCCAGGTCCTCGATAGTCCGGTAACAAAATCCATCGTAATGTGATCCCACTTCCACTCAGAAACTGGAATCTCCTGAAGTAATCCTGCTAGTCTCTGGTGTTCAGCCTTCACTTGCTGATAGACTAAATACCTCGCAACAAAATCCGTAACATCCCTCGTCATACTGTTCCACCAATAGGAGCGCTTTAGGCCCCGATACATACGAGTGCCACCCGGATGTATCACAAACCTAGAATGATGTGCCTCTTGTAATAACTCCTCCTTCACTAGATGATGCTCTAGAACACAGAGTCATCCTTGAAATCGGAGTAACCCATCTGTATCACAAGAAAACTCTGACTGCTGGCCAGAATTCACTCTGCTACAGATGAACTGGATATGCTGATCGCTGGCCTGTTCTGACTTAATCCTCTTCACTAATGCTGATTGAGCAACCATCGAAACCAGAACACCCCGCTAACTCTGACTATGCTCCATCAATCCCAAGTCAGAAAACTACCGTACAAGATCCATAACGACTACCAACAGACTAGCCAGAATCCCATGAGACTTCTGGCTAAGCTTTATCTGCAACCACATTAGCTTTCCCTGGGTGGTAGCTAATGGTACAATCGTAATTCTTCATATACTCTATCCAGCCTCTTTGTCTGAGGTTCAGCTCCTTCTGTGTGAACAGATACTTCATACTTTTATGATCTGTGAGGATCTTGAAAGTGACTCCGTAGAGGTAGTGTCGCCAAATCTTTAGAGCGAAGATAATAGCGGCAAACTCTAGATCATGTGCCAAATAGTTCTTCTCGTGATCCTTCAGTTGTCGAGAAGCGTAGGCAACCACCCGATCACGCTGCATCAAGACTGCCCCCAATCCCTAGAATGACCCATCAGTGTATAGTATGAAGTCGTCATCACCAGAAGGAATCACCAGAATCGAAGCACTAACTAATCACTGCTTCAGCTCCTGAAAGCTTGACTCACAAGCCTCTGACCAAAGGAATTTCGCCCCCTTCTTGGTCAGACAAGTTAGCGGTGTAGCAATACGAGAGAAATCCTCCATAAATCTTTGATAATAGCTCGCTAAACCCAAAAAACTACAGACTTCCTGAACAGACTTGGGCTGTTCCCAACCAATAACTGCCTCTATCATCTAAGGTTCTACGGAAATACCTCTGCTCGATACAACGTGTCCGAGAAATTCCACCGAAGATAATTAGAACACGCACTTGCTGAACTTAGCATACAACTGCTCTCGACGTAATGTCTCCAATACGATGCGGAGATACTGCTCATGCTCTACCTCCGGTCGAGAATATATCAGAAAATCATCAATAAAGACAATCACGAATCGGTTCAGATACTCCAAGAAAACTCGGTTCATTAGATCCATAAATATAGCCGGAGCATTGATGAGATCGAACGACATCACCAAGAACTCGTAATGTCCGTACCGAGTGCGAAAGACTGTCTTCTGCACATCCTCATCTCATACTTTGAGCTGATGATAACCAAATCGTAGATCAATCTTAGAGTATACATATGAATCCTTCAGTTGATCAAATAAATCGTCAATACGTGGCAACGAATATTTGCTCTTTACCGTTACCGCATTCAACTGGCGGTAATTGATGCATAATCTCATAGATCCATCCTTCTTCTTCACAAATAATACTGGAGCTCCCCACGGTGATACACTCGAATGAATGAAATCCCGGTCTAATAACTCCTGTAACTGGAACTTCAGTTCCTCTAACTCCTTCAGAGCCATTCGATATGGAGCCTTAGATACTGGTGCAGTACTCGGAATCACCTCAATCGTGAACTGAACCTGCCTCTGAGGTGGCAAGCTAGGAAGCTCGTTAGGAAAAACATCCTGATAGTCGCGGACGATACGAACATCAAAAGGACTAGAAACGCCGACTTCCTCTGCTTGCTTCAGAAATAATAGATACCCACGGTATCCCCTGTCTAACATCCTCTGCACTTGTATTGCAGAGATAATGGATACGGCATAACTCCAAGTACCAACAAATTCCCAAGCGAGTTGATCTGCAAGTCGGAAGGTAACCACTCTGGCTTGGCAGTCCACGGTAGCAAAAATTATGATAACAAGACTAACCTTCCTTTCATACCCCAACCTTAAAGGTTTTAAGCTATAAGTAACATCGCTCAGAACAAGCTCTGATACCAAACTATGATAACAAGACTAGAAGAAAGAAGCTAGGATCGAATAGTTATTTATGAGAGCAAACTATGATAACAAGACTAGAAGAAAGAAGCTGGGATCGAACAACTATTTATGTGAAATAACAGAAATAAGGAGGAGAGAAACTCACAGATTCTATTACTTCACAATTCTTACAATAGCCCCAAGTAGAGCTCAAGGGTCGCTTGATTGATCTGCAAAGGGTAGTAGCTCCTCTTATATAGAAGGGATGTAGAGACGCTAGGTGTTCATTGGCCCCATCATCACGAGCTCTTGCCATCCTTGATAAGAAGGAATCTACTTACAGCACACTGAGATCACTTTACAGCTCGTGATCTTATTCCTTATGACAAGCTAAAGTACTAGACATTATTTAGTGGGCTGAGTCATTTGATTCTTTACGGGTCCACCACTTCCACAAAGTATACCATCTTTATAGCCGAAAGGATGCCATCCACCTTAGGGAATCTTTAGTAAGACGAACAATTGTTTCTAGTTGTTCGCCCACTTGCTTGGTGGCTGGGTACCAGTCTGACCACTAATTATCGCGGGTGCTTCTTCGCTGACACTCCTTTCTTTTCAGGGAGTGTAGCAGCCTAAGCTGCTAGAGTGCCTTGATTGCTTCTCGAGCTGCTTGCTATTGTAACTCATGCAGCTCTTGGTCGATTTTATTTGCATCACTGAGGGAAATTCCATGTTGCATTCGTTGATGCAAGGTTTGCAGTAGTTGCTGGTACTCGTTAACGATGTGCATATCCTCGTAAGAACCTGGGTCATTTGCACCTGAGCCTTCAGGTTGGGTTTCTCTGTTACCTCCTGGAGGGCTACTAACACCAATCCTAGTTTGCTTAGGGATTGTTCTGGCCATTCTATAACAATAAGACAATTTATTAGTCTGGATAATGCATCTGCTAATTGATTATCTTTTCCGTCAATATGTTCAAAATTGATGGGAATACTGGTGCCAGTTATATAATCCGTAAAAGCTAACAAACGAACTCTAGATGGTTTGTTATTGGAAGATTTCCCAAAGAAACTGATGATTGCTTGACAATCAGTTCGAATTGTCAATTCTTTCTTATCAAGATAATAAATCTTCAAGGTTTCTAGTGAGTTCATCACCGCATGAATTTCTGCATCAATAGTTGACTTAATGGGGGAGAACTTGCCACTAGCATAAGCACATACCCTTTCTGTTGTTTTAGGGTCATATTTGCCCTTCTTCCATTTACAGATTCCTCCCCACCCTTCCATACATCTGTCTACTTCAAGGACGATGAAGCAATCTTCAAGGGGGGTTTCTAGGTCAGGAAGTTTTTGAACTGTGTCTTTGATTTGCTTGACTAAAGCCCAATCTTGACCATTCATTCTTTTGTCACCTGTTGGGCTGGTCTTGGCATAAAATGGGCTTAATAATTTTCCCAGATTAGAGATATAATTCCTTGCATAGTTGAGAAGCCCAAGCCATGACCTCATGCCTTGTTTGGACATCAGCTCTTTATCCTTGAACTTTGAAATCTTTGTAATGATGTGGGGTTGTAGCTTGATTTTTTTGTTTCCTAGTACTGCCCTAAGAAACTCTATTTCTCGTACTGCGATCTTCATTTTTGTTGGGCTCAGAACTAGCCCGTGCTTCTGGCATATATTCAGCATAATTTTTAAATGTTGCGCATGCTCTTCTTCGTTCCTTGAGAATACCAGAATATCATCTATGTAGACTGTTATAAAATCTTCCATGCCTCTAAAGCAGTTGTCCATTTTTCTTTGGAAGATAGCAAGAGCGTTCTTTAATCCGAAGGACATAACTCGCCATTCGTACAAACCATCCGGAACCCAGAAGACCATCCATTCAATAGATTCCGAGTGCATGGCTACCTGGTGAAATCTGCTTTATAAATCAAACTTTGAATTGACTATTACTAACCTTGCGAAGAATGGTGTTGATTCAGGGTAAGCTGTACTGATCTTTTTTTGTTAAATCAATGAGCCGTTTATAGTTGAAAATCACTCTTTCTTTACCTTTGATTTCTCTTCCAGTTTTTGGATCCACCGTAGTTCTCGAATTAATAATAATCGCTGTAGTGCGATGTTTCACTACAACAAATTTGACTTTTCACAGAACGTCATCAACGACACATAATTATAGTGTGCTGTTAATAATAGTTTTTACGGCGCGCCTAATCAAGTGCGTTGTGGATAATATTTCATATTTTACAATTAACAACGCACAAATAATAGTGCGCTACGAATAAGATTTTTGCAGCATGCAAAAATTATACGTTGTAAATATTAAATAATATTTGTAGGTATTTACATGTGTATTGAATATATGCTGTTAAAAAATTACTATTGACAGCGCACATGGATGTACGTTGTTAAAAGGGGTTAAAAAAATATTATTGGTAACGCGCATGGATGTACGCTGTTAAAAGGGGTTAAAAAATATTATTGACAACGCGCATAGATATATGTTGTTAAAAGGGATTAAAAAAGTTCTATTTACCCTACTCTGTTTCCTCGCGCTCGGCTAGGTTTCCCCTCCTGCTTTGTTTTCACTCACTCAGCCTATTCGCCTCTCCGTTCCTCTCCACCGTCGCGAGCTCCTCTTCCGTCTGTTCTTGCGCCGTTCCCCTCAGTCTGTGCTCGTGCCGTTCCTCCTCAGTCTATGCTCCTCTGTCTGTTGCGAGCTCCTCTGTCCGTTCTCCTCAGTCCGCGCTCAGCCTATTCGCCTCTCTATTTCCTTTTGTTGAGGAATGGATGCATTTGCCTTGAAGGCTTGTACCGGAATATGAAGAAGGGGTTCAGAAATTTCTTGCACAAAGCTAGGAACTATGCCAAAACACGTAAAACAATCTTATGTCCTTGAAAGTGTTGTCAAAATAAGAAGTATATGAAATTGACCAAGTGTACGAGCACTTAATTATGAAGGGGATAGATCCTTCTTACACTATTTGGGTCTTCTATGGTGAAACTTATACTTCACAATTTCAAAGTGAAGATGGTTCAAGAAGAGTTCAAGAAGAGGAGGGTGAAAGTAGAGAGGCATATCACTTATATAGAGATGCCTTTGTAGCGGAAGAAGAGGCTGGACACATTATGTCTAAAACAAAAAACTATGAGTTTGTTGATTTATTAGAAAATGTAGAAACTCCTCTTTTCCCTGGTTGTACAACTTACACAAAGTTATCAACAATTGTCACATTATACAATTATAAGTCTACTAATGGTCACACTGACACTAGTTTCAATGAGATTCTTAAGATCTTAGGTGGCATGCTTCTAGAAAAAAATACACTTCCAGAAAATGTTTACTTAATGAGAAAGTTGTTGAAACAATTAGATTTAGGATACGAGAAGATTCATGCTTGCCTAAACGATTGTTGTCTATTTAGAAAGGAGCTTAAAGATTTGGACTCATGCCCAAAGTGTGGTTCTTCAAGATGGAAGGTTGACAAAATCACTACTAAAGTTCGTAAAGGAGTTCTAGAAAAAAGGTGTTTCGGTATTTTCCCATGATACCTAGATTGAAAAGGATGTTTAAAATAGAAGAAAAAGTTGAAGACTTGATTTGACACTCCAACCATCATCTAGTTGATTCAGTAGCTTGGGATACAATAAATCATAAGTGACCTGCTTTGGCATCGGATCCTAGAAATCTACGGCTTGGTCTTGCAACTGATAGATTCAATCCTTTTGGTGACCTTAGTTCTAGATATAGTTGTTGGCCGATTATTTTGGTTAATTACAACCTTCCTCCATTGATGTACATGGCGAAGGAAAATCTTATGCTAACATTACTGATTTCAGGCCCAAAGCAACTAGGAAATGATATAGATGTATACTTGGAACCCCTTGTGGAGGAATTGAAGGAGTTGTGGGACACTGGTGTGGAGGCATATGATGCTTTTAGTAAGTCAATGTTTAATGCTTTTAGTAAGTAAATGTTTAATCTAAAGGGTATTTTGATGTGGACTATTAATGATTTTCTAGCGTATGGAAAGCTAGCTGGATGTGTCACAAAAGGTAAATTTGGTTGCTCGATATGTGGTAAAGACATATGTTCCAAGTGGCTAAAATGCATTAGAAAGTCTGCATACTTGGGCCACAGGAGATTCCTTGCTCTGATAATCCATTTTGAGAGAAAAAGAAGTGGTTTAATGGGAAAAAAAGAGAGAAAAGGGAAACCTAGACCTTTGACTGGATTAGAAATTTTTAATGCAGTGAAAGACAATGAAAATAATTGGGGTAAAAAATAAAGGGTGAGACTAGCAACACTACAAAGAAAAAAAGGAAGAACCAGGATAATTTAAAAAAGGTACAACAACTAGTTCAAAGTGGAAGAAAAAGTCCATCTTTTTCATTTGTCATACTGGAGTGTAAGTTATTTGACTATATCCCTTAGCTTTTAGTGAATTTGTTATATTACTGAACTAATATTATAAAATGTATTGATGGTTATTTGCAGGGGCTCTTGTTACGTCATAATTTAGATGTGATGCATGTTGAAAAGAATATTTATGAGAATATCATAGGCACATTATTAAATGTGAAGAAAAAAAACCAAAGATGGTGTTAATGCCCGCAAAGATTTTATGCACTTAAAAATTAGAGATAAATTACATCCTGAAAATAAAAGAGAAAACATGTATCAGTTGTCTGATGCACCTTACACATTGTCTAAAAAAGAAATGGATATATTTTATTCTAGGTTAAAAAAATTAAAGTTACCATATGGTTATATAGCTCAAATATTGGTAATTGTGTTTTTTTAGAAGAGTGTAAGCTTCTTGGACTGAAATCTCATGATTGTCATGTTGTAATGCAACAATTGCTTTCAGTTGCATTAAGAAGTCTTTTACCCAAAGGGCCACGCAATGCTATATTTCTGATTTGTGCATTTTACAATGAATTATGTCAAAGAGGAAAATATTGCTGAAACTCTCTATGCATGTTAGAAAGGTATTTTCCACCCACTTTCTTTACCATTTCGGTTCATTTGACAATTTATTTAGCAAGAGAGGCTCGCTTGTGTGGACCAGTCCACTTCCGCTGGATGTATCCATTTGAAAGGTAATAAATATTATACAACAAATAATATTTTGTTATCAACAACTCTTAATTGTGAATTTGTTTTGTAATTTAGATTAATGAAAATACTTAAAGGGTATGTGAAGAACCCAGCAAGGCCAGAGAGTTGCATAGCTGAGTGTTATCTCGTAGAAGAAAGAATGCGATTTTGTAGTGCATATTTTCAAAAAGCTTCTAGTATTGGTGTCCGTTCTGATCGGAATGAGGATTTGGAGAATGGCTTAGTGGAAGGTCGTCCAATTTCTAAAGGAAAAGAAAGGATTTTAGAAGAGCAGGTATTGCAAGCTGCACATCGATATGTATTATTCAATACTACAGAAGTTGAACCTTATTTACAGTGAGTATATTTGATTACAACCCCTATTAGATATTCATTGTCTATTACATAATTCGTATATTATAACTGTAATATCCTAGAAAATTTAAGGTTAGAATTAACCAATTAAAGGCTGAGTTGTAATTGAGCTAGATTAAGTATGTCGAAGCCCAAATTAGCCAAGCCCATTTAGGTTAATGGGTTGGATCTAGAGTTAGGTTAACATTATAACAAAATAAAAGGGATGAGAATATTCGTCTCGCGAAGATGAATTGGACAAAACTAGTTTGGGTCAAATCGGAGTTTGTTTAGTTAGTGAACCAAGCGAACAAAGATTAAACCCGATTGGTTATAAAACCTTAGATTTTAAACCGGTTGAGCCCAAATCCAAGCCCCAGTTTGAGAAGTTACTGTTACTCCTAAATATATATATATATATATATATAATAAATCATGATTTCGCGATTCCACTACCCCTTTCCGTGCGAATAGCAACCTCGGACGCCCGCAACCGCGTCTCTTGCCAAGTCTGGCAGAATCGACAGACACCGCCCTCGCACCCGTGTCAGCCGGTGAAGATCTCAGTAGGCAAGCTTTAAAAGGTCGTGCGAGGAGGGAGTCGCGGGGCAGCTCTTTTCTTCTCCTCTCCGTCTCGCCGTCGCCATCCTCCCTGAAGCAACCGTCACACTGCCGCCCGATCATCACCGTCGGGTCCTCCTTGTCGGGTTCGCCCTCCCCCGCACCGTATGCCCGACCACCTCGATGAACTCGACCGTCGCGGGTCCATCTGGCGGATGACCTTCGAGCTCGCCTACTGCGCAATGGAGATGATGCATGTCGGTGCCGCACGCTATGATTTCAATCACTTCAGTGTGATTTTCTTTCAAGCCCTCGCCAATTTGACAACATGATCGTCGCCGGAACACTCACCAACAAGATGGTTCTTGCTCTTCGCAAGTATGATCCATTAACAATTTTATCCACTTTATGATCCCCCTCATGCATCAAGCCGATGTTTTTTCCTGATGACAAAGCCTGCTTCTTCTTTTGGTGGGTCTGGAGATGGATGCCTCATATCCTTAGATCAAATACTATGGAATTTCGGTGGATATAAATCTTCATCCTCTTTGTTGGAAATTTAGTTTATTAGTACCTAACCTGAAAGTTATTGTTGGGCAGTTTAGGTTTTCTATCAACATACCACCCTTTTAGGAATTTAGTTGCTAACTATGGTCAGGTAAGTTTATGGAATTGTCTATATGAAACATTTCTGACTTGCAGTACATGGGGGTTGATTCAAGCTCTGTCCCGATAGCAGTAGTGCTGCTTGTTGAAGGTAATGTTGCATAATTATTTTATTAATCATTTAAAGACCATTTAAATTACCACCTTCAAGAGTGTCATGAAACAAATCTACTGAATAGACAGGAACCAATATTCATGAAGGTATAATTAACCAGATAAAGGATTCACGGTTGTATTAGAGAAGAGTTTAATTGTGTTAATTGATTAGGTTAGGTTAGATCCGGTTAACATTAAGGTTAATGGATTTAAATTGATTAGGTTAATTTGAGCTTAATTGGAATAGGTTTAGTCAAATGAGGTTGATAATGATCTAATGTATCATGACTGTTGTTAATAGCATTAAATTGATAATTGTAGTTAGTGAGTATTGTTTATTTTAAATTATAGGACATTGATTTGTAGATCCTGTTATACGGAGAGGTTATGATTTTGATGTACGTCACACCAGGTGGGTACTCCTGTGCTTGGTCAACACAGGTTCTCCTTTCGTAGTGTACAATTATCTTTTTGCTATTCTTATTATAGTCATTGCTTGATTCGTTGCTTGATACTTACCCTTGACCTTAATATGATCTTGTTGCCATCAATACAGTTTCCTTAAGTGTTGTTTATCTATGTTGACTTATCATGATTTATGTTGCACATATCTTGATGTTGTAGTAGTTATCTGTTGAACTGTGAATCAAAGCATAATATGTTGTTATTAACTCTCACTGCTTGTGTGGGTGAGAGCATTATAGTACTGCTTGTGTGGGTACATTCTATCCTTGGACTCGTATAATTTTCCCTGTGCATGAATAAATAAAGATTAAATAGATATATA
>JAOBBC010000128.1:2550727-2562054 GCA_025388495.1 Curcuma longa
CTTGCCTCCGGTCTTCTCACCCACAAGGACTTTCCATGCCAAGACTCCCTCTTGGACTTTCCATGTGCCTTGCCTCCAGTCTTCTCACCCACAAGGACTTTCCATGCCAAGACTCCCTCTTGGACTTTCCACGCCTTGCCTCTAGTCTTCTCACCCGCAAGGACTTTCTCATGCTAAGACTCCCTCTTGGACTTTGCCTCCACTTGTCTTACCTCGTAAGGACTTTCCTACATACTTAATGCACATGTTAGATATCTCATCTTGTGCTCTAGGGTTTATTGGTGTCAAACATTAAAACATGACTTATGGACATGATTGCAACAATAATAATGAGTAGACATACAATAAACATGTGAAATATAGAATATGTATACTTTGGTATGACAAAGGATAAATCAGTATTTTTACATATATTTCTATAAAAATTTACTGATGTAAAAAAGAAGCGAAAAAATCATGCTCAGCGAGAAAAATTTAAAAATTTTAATTTAAATAAATTAAATAAGTTATTTGAGAATTAATATTTTAAAACAGAGATAAAATTGGAACAAATAATATTTAGAGTTGTCTTCCCCTTCCTTACACCCCAAATTGGAGTGTAAGAAAATCTTCCTTTTTATGGGTAAGGAAGGTTAAAACTTACCCTTCCCTCCTCTTCCCTCACTCCTTTCCAAACAAGGTTAAAAGTTTCCTTCCTTTTATTTACTTTTTCTTCCCCTTCCCTCACCTCCTCCCAAACAAAGCGTTAATCACAAATCTCGTGCACAAACACATAGACAAGTAAATCATTAGATGTTTAGAGAGGGTTTGAATCCTAGTTACGGTGCACTATAGGGCATTTTTCTCCAGTAGAATAAAAAATTTGAGATTTGAGATGTTGGCTGATGGGCAATGAACTGTGTGCATTTTCAGATTTGCCTAGTGGGTGGTCTGAGGAGCCGAGTCATACACTTCCAAGATTAATCGAATCACAAGAGCAGACCACCTAGATTAAAAGAAAAATGCTTGGAGGGCTGTGTTTGTTTTCATGATAAGAATATAATACATAAATAAAATAAATACATAAAAGAAACACACAAACTATCAAATTATTTTAGCATAGTTTAAAGACTTTACTCCTAATCCACAATTTATAACTCAGCTTAAAGTATAGAAGCAAGCACTTGATCAGAGGTGTTTCAAGACAGATTACCAAAAACTTGAATGGAAGCCCTTAAACTTATTCAATCCCTTAGAGATTTTTTAGCACTATAGGCACTTGCTGAGAGGAGTTTCAAGAATGATTTCATAAAGTCTTAGTAGTTCAAATCTCCCCAAGAGTTTATATGATAAAACCTTTGATAGATCTATTTTGCTCGTCTCTAATCGAGACATGTTATCTTTAGATGATCGATGACTATATCACCAACCAACTAGAAATATCTTTGAGTAGACTGTTCAACCCTCTAATTTGAACCTCCAAATAATTGTTGATTGAATATAACTTTTTTATTCACTAAATCCTTACGTAAATCAACTCCTCAATTTACTAAACTAGTCTAGTCAGTTGGGTTCTCCTAGTCGACTGAAGTTAGTTGGTGACACATCTTTCACATGTCTTACTTCCTTATAAGCCTATGCAAAGTCCAAGCTAAGCCACAAACTATGACTTAGGACCAATAGACACTCAAACAAAGGTTTCAAACCAAGTAATTAGGTAGTGTACCCCTACCAAGCATAGCCCCAAAATAACATTTTACTTTTCTAAGCTAACATGTTTTCATGTCTCTAGGACTTCAATGTCTTCAATACTCCTCGCTTTAGAGTTCACCTCACCATGCCTCTGGTCCATCGGATTCACCAAACTCCCTAAGCTTGTTCCATGCTAAATGTTCTTTCTCACCTTCAAATTCACCTCATTTTGGGTCATCCTAAATTTGTTCACCTAGCATCAAGCCTTTGGTCCATAGAATAAACTAAGTTTTGAGAAATTGCTCTCCTATTGACAGTATTGATTAATTTTGTCTTCCTCACACCCTAATCATTCTTTTCAATATTGGTGACTTGCCCTTATCTCTACCGAGTATCCCATATCCCTACTGGTTCAACAAATTTGATATCCTTTATCACAAAAAGGAATTATACCTTCCATTGATCCTCTAAACAGAGAACCCTATGATATCCCTACAATAACGTGGATAAAAATTGCATCACCTATATGGAGTATTGTTTCTAATACAAAGATCTAGTTGCACAACTTCAAAATCTAACAATATCAATTTAATACCATTTGTTGGATAATAGGTGTCCCCTCAAACATCATTGATGTGGGAGAGACGACAGGGATCATGTGATAGGTTCAAGATTTGGTCAATGCAGAACCAAACTAGCACAACTCAAAGCCAAGCTTAGGTCAAGCCAACAGATTAAAAGGTGGAGCTATGCAACTATGTTCTGACCTGTTGAAATGGTCTGACCTCTCAATCTTCAATTTGCCTCTGGTCCGACCTCCCGACATGCAAAGGGACACGTTAATTACCATAATGCAAAGGAATATAATAGTTGTCATAATATGAAGGGACACAATGGTTATAATGACACCCTTTAGTGAGATACCTCCTTTGGACTTCTCCCTATGAGGTGTGTCCTTTGGGTTTCTCTCTATATAAGGTAAGGGGAGGAAGCTTTTCAGGGATAGGATTTCACATGTTTTACTCTATTTTCTTTCTATTATATTATTTTAGAGCTCCATGATGATTTGGCATCGGAGGGACCTCGTCGGAGTGATTCTCAATGCGTCCTTTGACATGTGTTGTTTTTCGTAGAGTCGATCATGTCATGAGAAGAAAGTGATGAGAAAACTTCGATGTCATCTCTCTTTGGCGCGAGATGGATTTCTGACACCACGTCATCATGGTGAGATTTCTGCCGCATGCATCAATGATGATATTGTATATCATCCTAAGATTATTTGAAATCACATCTTAAACAACACACCTATAGATTTAAATTTAATGTCAATAGAATTTGGAACCACTCTATCTTATGACCACATGGTAGCATCTTCAACTAAGGTGCTAAAATTGTATTTACCATTGCTTGATTTAATCCTATTCAACAAAGAATTTTTAAATATATAAAAGAAAATTAAAACAAAACTTTAGAAATCACTGTCCTGTAGAGTGAAAAGTAAAATATGTCACTTCAACGATCCTACGTGGTCGGTCCCACGATCATTTATGAAGAGGTAAATCGAGAAGTTGTACTTGATCACTACGGAGGAGCAGGGTCGTCTCAAGATTCTATGAGACCCTAAGCTAAATTTTTTTTAAATTTTAATATATTTTTTTTAAATATAAAATTTTTTCTCATCCTTTTTCATTCTGATTTGAGACCGATAACGGTATATTTAATTTTTTTTAAAAAATAGAATATTAATTTAAAAATAGATTTTTTTATAAAATTTAGTTTTCTAACTATTAATTTAAAAATAGATTTTTATATAAAAATTAGTTTTTTAATTTTTTGAGATGTAAAATTATTAATTAAATTTTTATATTCAAATTTTGTTAATAATTTTTTTTTAATTAATAAAATTATTAAATTATTTAATCTTTCTTGAGCTACATAGTATTGATTTGTTAGCTGTTGAGAAAATGAAGATATAAAATGAGATGAAAGAAAAGAAAATTATTTGTATTGATATATAAATAGAATTTTATATTTTTATAATAATATAATGATTATAATTAATATAAAATTAATTAATCTTATTGTTATTTTTAGAATGATACATCAAATATCAATTCAGCCATGCATTAATTTTCATGCATGCAGGAACTTTTCATGCATGCAGGTGTGCAGGTGTGAGCAGTGCATCAAATGCACGAAGTGGCATCAAATCCTCATGTGTAGTCATGCAAGCATGATGTGGCCCTACGGAAATCGAAGCACTGCGGTCTCGCGAAACGAATGCGCTGTTCGATTGATATAAATTTTTTTTTAATAAAAATGGGCCTCAATAAATTTGGGACCCTAGGTATATGTCTTATGCCTTGAGCCGGCTCTGCGGAGGAGGACATTATTTCAGTTTCGTTAAAATTTGACTCTTGTCTACTGTAACAAATTTATTCAGTAATAACTAACTCAATAATGTCCGAAGATGAGAAATCACTGCCCAGACTATGTATAAGAGTCATTCCAATCCTTGGACTTTTTTTCCTTAATATCGATGGAAGAATAAAGGGGACTCTCATCGATTGTGCTTCCCAAACTATCAAAGCTCTCACAAAGAATATTTTTATCTCTTTAAATAATACGGTGTCTCATAGTCTCGACACGTATGTCCCCTAGTCTCCAAAATGCTCGACCATTGAGAAGATTGAACACCTTTTTCAATCCAGATAAATCCACTACAAATCTTTTAGAAAATATTGAAACGTGAATGAAAATAACAGAGGTGGATGAAAATAGACTTCCATTTGCATGAGTGTTTAGTCTCGTAACGGGGGATGAGTGATTATGAAATTGATTTATATATAAATTGCAATACTTAAAGTTATGAACATGTATAAGAAGAGTCTCTCTCACACATGGGCCCATAAGGGTGCAAATTCATGGCTTAGATTACACTGAATTCAGATAATTCATGTACAAGTATGACTTACGTACGTCGAATGTCGACCTGATAAGGATAAAATTTGTCTAAGTGAGTTAATTTGCATGTGCGAAATAGACGCATTAAAAATCAAGCCTGAAACGATCGACATTAATAGTGGATCCGCTTGGTCAACCTACATTATTAATGAGCCATGTATAGGAACAATTGGCATTGCCTATAGCCCTGCATCCTGCCTGGCAACCTTGCGTACTCGATCAGAGACATATCTATATGAGAGCTATCTTGGGCTATAGCTCAGCTCAAAACGAGGACACAAATAGCAAATCTCAAGTATTCTCTTCTCTGTCGTTCATAACCTACTGAGATCGCCTCCTATGGCACTCGTCGTATCCTCCGACACGATCGAGTCATGCGACCATGAGTTGTTTGAAATTTAAACTTGTTATTCTTTGTGCTTAAATTGGTTGATGTTTTCATTTAGGTGGACTTGGAGATGTTGTTGGAGCTTTACCCAAAGCATTGGCCAAGAGAGGACATCGTGCAATGGTACTTGTCATAACTCTTTATCTCTTCATATAAACTGAGCATGGTCTTATAAGTTTGTCTCAATGTTAGTTAAATTTATAGTTTTTACAAGCATGACGCTTGTAGATGTATACTAGTTTACTATAATTTACGGTTCATATTTGTTAATTCATTGAACTTTGAATTGACTAGTTTAAACCTAATTCAGGTGTTAACCAATCAATCCAATGTGAGTTCAAGTGGCTCCAAGAGACTAATAGGTTTTGGATTCTAAATTATCCTTCTCATCAAATTACCCACTCGAGTTGGGAAACTACTACACTCCCTTTTGTTAAGATCTCTCTTATTCTCCTCCTTCGTTTAAGTTGTATGCCCATCTTTCCTGCCCTTGGGACATGGTTGAATTGGTTACTACAATGCAAACTTGTTGAAGTGGACAAGGGTTGAATCTCGACTAAGACGAGACAATGCCCTCTCCCATAGTGGCCAACTACAGTTTCTCAATTTACCTTCTCACAGATGGTCGTGGGGTCGATCATATGAGACCACTGGGTGGAGGATTCCACCTTTTACTGAAATGCCTATCTTCCCCACTATACATGACTCCACCTACCATTTTCTCCAAGTTGATTCATTGTCCAACTGTCACGCCCCGGGAGACGGCTGTCCGAGAAATTTCGATAGCATCTCCCCTGTAACAATTCACTTTACTTGAATACAAATATAATAAGGCCTACATGGCCACAATCCACACATGTCAAAATATGTAATGTTTACTAACCAATATGAAATAAGTCCACTACCAATAAGTATAACATGCACCACAATCTAGAACCATATACAAAAAAATTCATACGACATAAAATAGGTCATGACACAATAGACTCTGAAAATATAAGCAAAAGCGAAATAAGCAAATCAAACTCTACGAGGGACTAGCAGCACGGCTCTCCAGACAGACGTCAACCTGAAAGGAAGGAAACCAACGGGGTGAGCTCAATGAACTCAGCGGATATCTAGCAGATATGTACAATAAGCTATCTACTAGTAATAATCATGCCTGTACAGAAATAAACGCAGTACTGAAAAAGTTGTACATACCAGAATCATATATATGTAAACACAACGACAAAAACCCTGCGACAAATGCAAGATCACAATCCCAAATGCATAAAGTCTCCTGTATGTGCATGTCAAACATATGCTGCAAATAAATGCAGCAATCAATAATAAATGCAAACCATGCAGTATGCACATGATGCAATGACATGGTCACCCCTGACGCCAGTCAACCACCGTCACAGACAATCGTGAGGTCGAGTGGGTAGGGCTATGACAACTGTGCACTCTGCTGTCACTGCTCCTGAGTGACCGAGTGGACAGGATGTTGTCGGAGTACACCTATCCTCCTACCCCAAGTCATATGGGGGAGCAATGCTCTCATCTCCTCGTCATAATGCGAAGGAGGGATCCCTGTAATGCTACCACGCTACGACACTACTACCTATGATGCGGCCGAGAGGAGCCCTGACAGAGCAACTGCACACATCTTCCTGATGTACCACTAACCTGTGAGTGGCAGTGTGTGCAGATAATGTAACTAGCGACCGGCTCAGACTACAAAGGAGCCGATGATCGCTAGCATGCAATAATGCAAAGATGGTGCATGACACTAATGCGTGTAAAACGACCAATCTATGCCAGTAAAGAACCAGTCTATCACTATATATATGCAATATGGCAATAAACAAGTAGCAGGTAAAGAGACATATAATGAGGCTATGCAATGGCATATCAAGGCATATATGAAAGAGCATGAAAAATACTACTAGTAATAGGAGAAACCATACACATCAATAGACATATCTAAAAGATAAGTCGAGATACCCGCCTTCCGTAAATAATCCGTGTCAAATGAGAACTTCAGAAAAATACACCTCATACATAGTAGGATCCACCAGTCAAGGTCCTGCCAATTAAAACATACAACACCACTAAATATAATTATATATTATATTCTACAACAAGTCAAACCCTAACCTAATCCACGGTTAACCTTAACCGGATCCAACCAAATCAGATCTATCAATGGATCCAACTAAATTAGATCTATTATTTTAATTTAAGTGTCAGATAAATCACTTAATTTCATTTACTAACAAACATGAAGCCTTATTTGATTGTTATATTTTATTGCTCTGATATCTTTTCTACTTACTCCTATATAACAATTCATCCTCAGAGGCAGGGGATCAAATAGATTTTAGATTCACAAATCTCTGTCATTGAATTCAATATAGTTTTTATTCCTATTGCATGGAAAGCTAACCTCAAGAAGTTGCGACCATGATATTTGAGAACAAGGAACTGATATACTATTTACTGTAATCAATAACAAAAGATCCTTGTGGAGACCTTAGCCGTAGGAGTAAAGTGTAGTCATGCAAGGAATTTGGGGATGGAATGCTTTTGTCATGATTCATTGCCTTGAATAAACTTATCAACCTAGTTAATAACCTTCCTTAGTACTCAATTCCATTGTGATCCGTTTAGTATGCGGTCATCTATTTCTCATACTTGTAGGCCTAAATCTTAAGGTAACCCAGGTAAAAGTTTGTCTTTTATATAATTTCTGTATTGGTCAGATTTGTTCCCAACAAAAACACGTACATAGAAGAAGTTACCATTCTAGCCTACTTTAATGAAAATTTCCAAAGAAGATATGTATATATATGGGAATTAAACAGCACTACAATTTCCAACCTTAGATCTGATAACCAAATCTAAGCAAGATATCGCCAATGCAAATTTATCTAGAAAAGTCTAACTCACTGTCCAGATAGCTAGCAAGGGAGGTGGAGAGCAAGACGTCTTCTGGTCCCAAAAGTCGCTCAGAAACCCCAAACCCTCATGGGCAGACCGAGTTCGACAGCGTCTCCCCTACACCCAAAATTCAATCTTTCAAAATCCCATAAGAGGACTCACCAGGCACAAGAACCATGGGACGCATGCCCTCGCAGATGAAGAGGAGGGTTCGGCAGGCGGCGGCGGAGGTGGCTTCTGCAGCTTGTGTGAGGAGAACAAGAGGCGGCGGTCGGACGAACCCGAGCAGAGGGATCCGGCTCTGAACTTCTCCACGCGGCGGTGAGGGAGGTACGGTGGCGGAGGCGGCGAAGGAAGGGAAGGAGAAGGGGTGGCTAGGGTTTTTGGCCGCCGCGTTCTTATAGCCCTTCCATCCCGAATTCTTCGCCGGTGGACACGGGCGCGGGCGCTGCGAGAGACGTGGGCGGTCGCGAGAAAGAGGTGGCGAAGCTAAATCGTGATTTTTATTTATTTGAGGAGTAACAGTAATTCCTATACCGGATTTTGGATTTGGATTAAACCGGTTTAAAACTTAGGGTTTTTCTATAATTAATTGATTTATTTGATTCAGTAACCAAACGACCTCTAATTTGACCCAAACAAGTTTTGTTTGATTCGTCTTTACGAGACGAATATTCTCATCATGTCCATTTTGACAAAACTCGCTTCCATCATGATCTCACTGAATTCGAACCTATTAAAACTTGATCTTTAATTGGTTAGTTCAAACCCTAAAATTTTTAGGATATTACATTCTCCCCCACTAATAAAAATTTGATCTCCAAATTTACTATCTACCTACTATAGTGTTAAAATACTATGCTTCCAATGACTAATTCTTGGACCTGTGGGTTATGGGCCCACCATGCTTCCGCTGCGCTATTCTGATTGTCGCATTAACGTGCCCGAATTTCACACTGACCGGTTGGATATCTAAAAGGAATACGGTCTACTTCCGTTCTAGATGAAGTTAACTCTGAGATACGACTGTCAACTAACGAATATACTGAAGTATAGAGCCATAATAAATTCAAATATCCTTCGCTAATGATTTTGACCGTTCACCAAATCATTATGTATGAGGATTTAACTTCAAATGTATTCGGCAATGAAAAATCATTGAGGAACACACTAACCAAGCTTTATTTCAGTTCAAAATAACTTAATATAATAGGTCATTCAATTGGAGCTTAATTGTTACGACACAAATATATCCTCCATAATTAAGTGGAGCCTGGAAGGATGAGGGAATATCAATTGATCTGTACTCTAAACTGAACTAAATAAAATAAGTGGACCCCAATTATCCTTGGCTACTTAGCCTGCCCTATAATTAATACTCCAATAGTCATAATACTGAATGTTTTGCTAATATATATAGCTAACCTAATATGAAATTTTCACATATAGTGTTTGAATTGATACACTAACATACCCTGCATATGCGGCTTAGTATCTAATCGTGAACAACTTACTCATAAGGAACAAGCACCTAGAAGTACTACATATAATAATAAAAAGGGTCTAGTATGACACGGCAAAATACCATAAAGGACTTGAAATAAAACAATGCTGTAACATCCTAGCAAACAACTCATGTAAGAAATCCACACCTACTTAGGGAAATATTAGAAACAAGAACTGCAACAGGGATCACACCTAAGTTGCATATAATAATTAAACACATCACAATTGGTAGATGTTAAAGTATAATTTAGCAAATCAATAATCATAAGGCTCCTAGAGATATATCTTGCTTACTAATCACCATAAGTAGGACTCACCCAATCATATAACTATCATAATATCTAATAACTCTAAATAATTAGCCTGTATTTGTAAATGGTAATCATCCTATTCCTTGTAGTTTTGACACTCAATGCTCATGGTCTAGTCTAATGCATGACTAAGCCATAGATAAAGCAAGTTTGCAGACACAATATTTAATTGGCACCATTGGACAAGTGGTAACTGATTAAATGAAATTAGGATTTAATTGTCACCACAATAGTTTAAATTTTAATTAAAAAAAATACAATTGGTACAAGGATGAGGTGTCTTCTAGTAAAGTGTTGCTTGATTGATGCCAGTTAAAATCAATCTACAAACTCTAATTTACTAAAGCTCTAATTCTTTTAAAACCACAACCTAAGTTGATTCCATGACTCATAAGCTTATGCAATGATCAATCAAGCACAAGCTTATGGCTGCACCAGGATTATGCAGACTAAACCAATCCCAAATTTATTGAATCCAAGTCTCATCCGTGTTAATATGGATTTGACTAAACCGATTTTGCCAAATAAACAAACAAGTGTATAATATGTATTGGAACAACAAATAAATCTTCCAAATCTTAATCAAAGACCATTACAAGAGTCATATCTGTTAAAATTTTTACCAAAGGTACAAGGTTGCTATATTAGATATTTTACCTATTGTCGTCTGGAGATGCCCTATCGCTGCTAGTCCCAAAATAAGACCTTGTCGCAATAACGACTCCACAACAAAATCCGAAACACCAAAACCGAAGGCATTGCTTACCCTTTTCTCTGATACCAAAATAAATTGGTATCAGATAAACCAAAAATACCTCGACAACAGTGAAAGACCCAAAAAGGACTTCGCAAACCTGGCTCTGATACCACTTAAATTGTCATGCCCCGGGAGAGGGCTGTCCGAGAAATTTCGACAGCATCTCCCCTGTAACAATTCACTTTCCCTGAATACAATAGTACTAAGGCCTACCCGGCCACAATCCACACATGTCAAATAAATAACAAGCACTAAACCATATGTATAAAATCCACTACCAACAATTATAACATGCACCCAATCTAGAACAAGAATACTAACATCCTTACGACATAAAATAGGTTCTGACACAATAGACTCAGAAAATATAATCAAAATAAAATAAGCAAATTGCAACTCGAAGCGGGACTAGCCACACGGCTCTCCAAACAGACCTCAACCTGAAAAAATAAAAATCAACGGGGTGAGCTCAATGAACTCAGTGGATATCTAGCAGATATGTACAATAAGCTAATCTAGCAGTAATAATCATACCGGTACAGTAATAAAAATAGAACTGAACTGCTGAAAAAAATAAACTGTACATACCAGAATCATATAATACCATAATGGCAATAACCCTGCGACAGATATAATATTACAATCAAAATGCATAATATCTCCTGTTTATGCATGTCAACATATACAACAAGCAATAATAAATGCAGCAAGCAATAATCATACAATCCATGCAATATGCACATGATGGAATGTCCTGTCGGAGTACACCTATCCTCCTACCCCAAGTCATATGGGGGAGCAACGC
>JAOBBC010000128.1:2718917-2731418 GCA_025388495.1 Curcuma longa
TAGATATGTGTGCGACAAGTTGTTAATTGAGAGATGTATAGATATTGCCAACCTTTGCTTGCGCCTTTATACAACAAGTTGTCCCCGGGGCAATGGTGCAACGGTAGGACATCCGGATTGTAACTCAGGGATCTGTGGTTCGATCCCTAGCTACGGCGTATTTGCAGGAATTTTCCTTCAAATGGGGAACGCAATCAAAGGATGTTGGGCATCTGGATTGGCCGCCGTATGCGCTTCTCGATTTATCCTGGTGGTCGATGGGAAACTTCCGTGGGACCGGACCGACCACCCCCAGAGATGTGGCTACTGGAATTATCATTTTTTTTTTATATACAACAAGTTACCTGCTTTGATTGTGGGTCCAATAAGTAGTGCCCATTGTTTAGTTCAATTTGAAAAATTAAATTAAAATTTTAACTTTTTTCCATTAATTCCATTTGGTTTTCATGCTAGAAAAAAAAAATTAATTAGTTAAATTTTACTAAATTTAAGTAATTTTGTGGGTCTAACTTAGTTATTACGTGATCGAAGCTTTATTTACAAATACAAACTTTACAATCTTAATGCTATGTTATTCTAAATATTATAGTAATTTGATTTAAATTTAATTGAACTAAAATAAATTAATAATTCCAGTTCCGTTTTAATTTGATTTGATTCAAGGAAACACAAGATAAAAAATTTAATTTATTTTAATTTGCTTGAAACTCAATTTACACTCCTATCATTGGAAAGTCAAATCCTAATTCTTTATATGACATCAGACAGAATAACAATTATAATACAATTACAAAAATTATTTAGAATTTTTAAAAATATTTTAAATGATATTTTTTTGGATCTAACACGGACAATCACGGGTTACACTTGATAATGATGGTTTAAATGAACTATGATTTGATATATTAAAGGTCTTCTGATTCAATTTAAATTTAAAATTATCATCTCTCAAAGTTCGAATCCCGTTGCATCCCTATGCAATTGTAAATCTTCAAAAAAAACGTGGAACATCTAGAGTTTAAATTAAGAAGACTATGATATGTGAGAATTATGAAGTCACGACTTTCCTTTATGATGATTGGACACTCTAACCTACCTAAAAGGAGCACTAGCTAACTAACGGACGCTTCAACCCAAGAAAACCAAAGCCATTCTGACTAAATACACCAACCATAAACATACTTTATCGATGTAGCCAATTAAACTCATTCCCAAAGGGGCTCTCTTTATCCCTTCATCTCAAGAAAGAACGCACTGTTAATTCAGTACTTGTAATTGTAGAATTGAAGAGAGTGCTAAAGGGGAGAATGAATAGTGCTATCTATTGTGTTTTTTTTTATTTTCATAAAATCTGTTCATTTTCGTTCGTAAGTTCGATTAATCAGAGTTTAAATAGTTAATAAGTTGCAGCGAAAATAATAAAATACGAACTCAAAACACAAAGACAAAAAGATATTATTTTTTATTTGATTCACAACCATAGACTGTTACTCTAAGACCCACGATCATTTGATTGTTTACGTTGGGCAATCTACTATGAAACTCTTTTCTCACGAAGAGGAGTTTTATCGATTACAAAAGAACAGGAACGATAAAATGATTATCGTTCTTTGAAAACTAAGTACAAAATGTAATCGAGTTATTGAAGTTGGAGTTGTAGATTTTCGATGTATAGCTTTGGCATTACGACGACCTCTAGAATGTTTCTTCGTGCACAGACAACTATCAGGTTGCTCTGAATTGTTGTTTTGAGGGTTCTTCCTCGAAGCTCTTTTATAAGGTTTTTCGAACGTCTGAAAGCCTTTCCAGGCGCCTCCACGCTCTCCGCTGATCCATCATCGGCGTTGTTGATCCGGAATTCCAGGCACTTGTATTCCCTTTTCGGGCGCTTGTATTCTGACGTGGAGGTTCCGGTTGAATTTTGATCGCTACTGTGTTTATCCGAATCTGGGCACTTAGAACTAATCAGGCCGCCTAGAAGCTGAGGTGTCCCGACCATTGGGACAATGCCACCTTACTGCTACGCTGGCCTGGTTCCGTTGGCATCCGATCGCTTGGATTAAATCCGGACGCCTGGACTCTGATCACTTGGATTCCGAATAAGGTCGTCCAAAATCAAAATATCCGCCCTTCCATTTTTGTATTACAAGTTAGTACAAAAGCAAAAGTATTAGGAAGGAGTAAACAGTTTTGAACTGTTTATGGTCTTAATTTTGAATTTCTAGTAAAATCCTGGGTTAGACTGACGTCTATTATTTCACACCGGAAACACGCCTTTATCCACTCTACTCAGGAGAATTTACCTATTTGCTTCCTGCTTAGCTTTGATCTTCGATCCTAGAATTTGCTGCTAGGCAACTGGTCCACCTGACCTGCCTAGACTTCCCGCCAAACAATTGATCCACCTGACCTATCTGGACTTCCTACCACGTATATGGTCCAACTGACCTGCTTAGATTTCTGTTATGCATCTGGTCCACCTGACCTGCCTGAACTTTCACCTAGTGCACTTGATTCCGCTAAGACTTCTGTCTAGACTCCACATTATGACTTTCCTTTGTCTAAACTCCACACTAAGACTTGCTTTGCCTAGACTCCATATTAAAATTTTTCATTGCCTAGTCTCAACTAAGAATTTTCTGTGCTCCCTGTATATTTAAATAAACACATCAATACAAATCATATACTTAATTTGAATCTCGTATCATCATCAAAAATCAATATTTGATTATCTAATACTTTCTGTATCAACCCTAATAATGACTCAGTCAATCATCTATCAATGCCTTAATAATGATTATTGGTGTCAAAAGTACCATTTCTCGCTTTGATTGTAAATTTTCGCAATCAAAGGATGCTGGACATTTGGGTTGGCCATTACGTACGCTTTCCGATTTATCTTGATGGTCGATGAGAAATTTTCATGGGACTTTACCGATGAAATTGAGTCAATGTGACTAATTGAGATTATTATTTGTCTGAGTAATGATTATTGGCGTCTCCTTTTCACAGTTCGCTGGACAGTGCACGACTTTCCAAACTATTTCCCTCTCTAATCATTAAGTCAACTGAGCCGGACGATTCACTCGCTCCCCAGCCACACTAACGTTGATAGGGGTCATTTGCTGTCTCATCATTTGCACCCCCGATGCATATGCACCTGCATGGCTGCTGCCACCGACAAATGTTTTTAATTCTTCCTCATGCAGTTTGCAGTCCAAACGCACCACCTCCCAATCATGGCCGAATGACTTGATGACATCGCCGTGATGTGGTCATGACGTGCAGACGTTCCAAATGCAGAAAATTATTCATGAAAGAAAAGATCCAACGATCGAAGAAAACTCACGTGCAGATCCACTCCTTGATTGTCCTGTTCGTCCATCCAGTTCCAGGGACGCAGAAGCTAGAAAGGCAAACTCATCCCTTACTGTTCATCCACCACTTCTTATTAATTCGGCCTCTCCCCTCTCCTCCTAATACTGCTCTGCAAAATTCCTCGAAACGATCAGGTTTAGATTCGATCGATGTGTTAGAATTACACAAGGGACCAGGAGTCCATGAGATAGAAGAGGTGTAGGAAAACCTCCAGCTCTATGCCATCGCTGATGCTTATAATTCTTTCCATGATCATATCCTATCAAGATCAATCCTTGCTCATCCAACTTAATCTCCATGGACCATGAAGACCCCTCTCCGACCATACGGTTCCATGAAGAAGAGGGGGAGGAGGAGCAGGATAAAAAAGAGGATACCGCGGTGGTTAGTCGAGATTGGCTGAAATTAGGCCAAGCAGCGTCGTCATCGTCTGGCGGACCTAGTTTGTCTGCGCAGCCACCGCCGGAGTTCTTGGTGAGGAATTTTGCACCGATAGGTCTGAGGGTGGTTAGTCCGCCAAGAAGACGACAGTCAGATGTTTGGCTCAGACTTCAGGCTGCTCCAAATCAGTAAGTTACTTAATTATTGTCTTTTTATCTACACTCTTTGCTTTGCTTTGACACAGATGATCAGAATTAACATTTAGTTTTATTCTGTTTTGTTTATGATTCATGCAGAACAGGGAGAGAAGTTTGTTTGCCCCAGATAGCCAATAAATACGTGAGAATAAAGTAAATATAAACCTATCTCTTTGTTACATTTTTTGGATTGGCTTCGATCATATTTACATGCAAAACTGTGCATATTGGAGCTTAACTTCGATCGTTTCTGTAACTCATAATATACAGGAATGGGAGACTAACAGTCAGGTTTCTTATGAAATACTTGGTGAAGAAACTCGGATTGGAGGACGAATCAGAGGTATAATTAATCCCCATCAAAATATATGATTATTCCATGCATGAAAACAAAAGCAGCTGGCTGCAACATTTTTTGTCGTTTTTACTGGCATATTAATTAGTTTTTCACTACTGCTCATGGTTCGTTCTGCTAAATACAAGTTACATGAGTTTAGGTGAGATGTTGGTATCTGATTGGCACATCATTTCTCCCCCATAATGATTGAGGCCATGCCTGAGGCAGTAGCTAGTACTTCTGCTGTCTCAGTTGGTAAAATTGCTGATCATGTAGTGATCATGCATGAACTGTGAAACATCCTCTTAATTGTACTCTGAATAAGGCATGGTAGATAGCTTACTATTCAGCATGTAGCTTCAGTTAGATAGAACGGTCCTCGTTGAACTTAATTAAATAATAATTATTTTAAACACTATTTTCAAAGATAGTTTTTTCAGTAATTTATCATATATATATAGGACGCTGAATTTCCAAGAGGCACACTCCACTTTCAAAATTTTCTTTTATTAATTATACCTCTCTTTTTTCCAAAGTATTTGAATCATAATTCAAAAATATAACAAATTTTTGATTTGGATGGATGTAAATATCTCACCTTTCTTCTCTTCTCTTTTCTCTCTCAGCTCAAGTGCCACGTTAATTTTTATTTAAATTGAATTGATCCAGATAAAAAAAATAAAAACTTAATTATATTATTAATGACTTTCATATTAAAAATATTGATGGCTGAAATTATTATTTTTTAAAATTTAATCATTAAATTTAGTATAATCTTCTAAATTTATCTATTTTTATTTTTAATTTTAAAATTTTAATAAAAAATACAAAAGAAGTTAATAAAAAGTAATAATATTAAAAATATTTTTTTATTTTTTAATATCTAATTGTAAAAAATAAAAAAATTATGAAATGATGTTGTACTTTACAATATTATAATACTGGATTTTGAAATATGATGCTGGATTTTAAAATTTAGTATCTGATCTTCTCATGGATTTTACATCATTATGATATTGAATTTTGAAATTTAGTACCACTGTGTTATTGGATTTCAAAAATCAGCACCATTGTGGTATTGAATTTTACATTATAATGAGTGATACGGTGGAACCGTTGAATCGACATGTAGCTAGTACATGACGACCATGTGAACTTAAAGTATGAAAAGAGTAAAAATTATTGGGTAGGATCAAAGAGGATTAGATAATGACCGAAGGGTTGTTAGTTGACAACCCCTAACCTTTGGTTCCGACCTTGACGTTTGCTCATAGGTCGACCTCTCCTTAGTCTCAGATCTCAACCTCGAGTTTTGACTTCAATGTTTGCTCGGCTGTATAGGCCGACCTCTTCTCGGGTCTCGACCTTGAGTTTTGACCTCGGCGTCTGCTCGGCCTCATGTGTCGACATCATCTTGAACTCGAATTCCTACTTAGGGTTCCGACCTTGACATCTGTTTAGCTTCATGTGCCGACTTCATCTTTAGCTCAGGTTCCTACTTAGGGTTCCGATTTTGGCATCTGCTCGGCTTCATGTGCTAACCTCATCTTTAACTTGGGTTCCTACTTAGGGTTCCAACCTCGGCATCTACTCGGCCTCATGTGCTAACCTTATCTCGACCTCGGATTCTTACCTCGGCGTCTGCTCAGCCTCATAGGCCGATCTCATCTTAGTCTCAAGTCTTGACCTAGGTTATGACCTTGTCGTCTACTCGACCTCACTACCAACTTCATCTCAGCCTCGGATCTCGATTTTAACCTCTTACGCTGACTCCGTCCCAGTCTTAGACTAAGTCCAAGAAATCAATTTGTCCACAAGATTAGGAAACCCTATGACTGTTTCTCCTGGAGAAATAAAAAAATATCTCAGAAGATATGGATGATTGGAACAAGTATATCAGAAACGAAGAGGCATCTGGGCGAGTACAAAATATGACATACATGATAGACCCTATAGTAGATGTATAAAAAATATGATCCATGTAGTCCCTTTCTTCCTTAGAAGAGGGGCATCGAGCCTTCGAAAGGCTCATACCATGTGACATCGGCAGGAATCCCCATTTAGAATTCTGTATGGCAAAACGATTAAGCACCTTGTCAATATATGTACTTTGACATAGGCCAAACATTCTGTTAGATCTATCTATATAAATCTTGATGCCCAAAATGTAGGTTGCTTCACCTAAGTCTTTCATTGAGAAATAATTCCCAAGCCATGTCTTTATAGACTGCAGTATAGGGATATCATTTCTAATGAGAAGTATATGTAGGATCGTTAGGAGCGCTAGAGGGGGGTGAATAGCGCTTTCGTGCGTTTTCACACTTTTCGATAAACTTGTAAAACTCACATATGTGAAATAGAGAAAGCAGTAGAAAAGACACAAGTACACAGTAGTTTTATTTGGTTCACAGCCACAGACTGCTGTTCCAAGGCCCACAATCAAAAGACCATTTCCGACGGGCAATCTACTAACTCCTCTCTTACGAAAGAGAGTTAAGCATTTTACAAATACATAAGATTGGTAACAAATATACCGATCTAGAAATTAAGAATAAAAATGTAAAGCACAAGTTATACTGACAGAGTATGGATGTGAAGACTTTGATGTAGTTCCTCGGCGTGACGACAGCGTTTTGGATGAACTTTCTTTGTGCAGATGATTGTCGTAGGTGGTAATCAGATGCATCTAGGGTTCCCCCTCGAAGTTTCTTTTATTGAGTGATCAGGGCATTTGGAAGCCTTTCCGAGTGCCTCCACGTGTCCGTTGATCCACTATCGACGCTACTAACTCAACACTGCGCCTGTATCCCTTTTCGGGTGCTTGCATGCTGACGTGGAGGTTCTGGATCAACCTTGACTCTGCAACACCTTATCCAGATTAGGGTGCCTAGAACCTTTCCGGGCGCCTGAAGGTTGAGGTGTCCCGACCATTGAGACTTTGCCACCTTACCACCTCACTGGTTCTATTCCGTTAACGTCCGATAGCCCCATCCGGGCGCCTGGACTGCCCGGTCACCTGGATCGAGATAAGGGCACCCGAAACACAAAGTTCCAGCCTCTCCTTTCCTTCATTATAAGTTAGTGCACAATACAAAAGTAACAGAAAAGTAAATAATTTTTTAAACTTTTTGGTCTTGCCTTTAAGTTCCAGTGAAATCCTAGGTCAGATCGATGCCTACTGTTCCCCTTACTGGGAATGCGTTCTCATCCATTCCACTCGAGAGAATTTATCTTATGCCAACTAAGTCCTTCAGACTTGTTGAATTTTTGCTTAGCCTCGATCCTCGACCCTCAAAACTTCCACCACTAGACATCCAGTCCTCCAGATCCGCCTAGATTTCTGTCTGGTGCACTTGATTCGCTAAGTCTTCCTTCCTAGTTCTTCTGACCAGGACTTTTTTGCCCAGTCCTCCAAATTAGGTCTTCTCACCTAATCCTCTAGATTATGCTTTCCTGCTTAGCCTCCAGCTATGACTTCCACCGCCTAGTTACGACTAGGGCTTTCCTATTTTTAGCCTCAACTAGGGCTTTCCTGTGTTACTTGCACATTCAGTTCAGCTCATCAGATAACTTCACACACTTAACTTGAATCCTTTGCCATTATCAAAATTTGGGTTCGATTATCTGGTGCTTCCTGCACCAATAATCTCTCTCTCTTTGATTATGGCAACCTTGGTTCCAAGTTAAGAAAAAATATTTGCAATAACATAAAGAAGTAAACATAACAATAAGTAAGGCAAGTCATCACAAGTATTAACAATTTAAGATCCTTGACTCCCCCTTAGTTGGACTCCCCTTGAACTTATGCTTTACTTTAAGGAAGAATAATAATTATAGTTTTTTTCTTCTCTCCCCCTGAACTTGATATGGTTTAGTTTGATCAACTTGATGTAAACCATCCAAGTCCTACTTAGATTTAAAAACTATTTTACAATAATTAAAATAACTTATGAAAATTAGCTTTGAAATTTTTTTAAAGATAATTTCAATATTTCAGGAGATTAAAAAATATTTTTGAATTTAACTTTGAATTATTTCATCTCTCTCCCCCTTTGACATAATAAAAAAATAGTAAACTTTAGTTTTTGAATTTTTTTTAACAATCATTTAATCATGTGAAAAATAGGTGTGAGTCTAAGCATTCTATAATAAAAAAAAATACTTTGACAAAAAAATTTTCTCTTATGTATATGCCCAACTTAGATTTTGACTAACTATCAGAAGATAGTAGCTTGACCAAGTTAATCAAGTTTAAGTGTATCATTCTAGTTAGCGTATGCTAAACAAAAACACTTAACTTGATCCTTAGTTTATATATGTTTATAGTCTAACTTTTTGATTTTATCCACATACATAAGCATCTGAAACTTAGGCTATGACCCTATGCATCTCACACCATTTTAGGTTTCATAATATACAATCAAGTTATCTAGTGTGCTTTGTGAAATGCGTCATTCTAAGTTTATAGGTGCATGATCTCTACTGGAAGTACCTAAACTAGGGCTAAAACGTTCCTTTTGCTTTTGAAAACCAAAATTTAAAACTAAGTTTTTAAAAAAATAAAGTAAACCTTTGAAATCATTTTAAAATACTAAGTAATAGTAGATATGAAAACATGAGTTTTAAAATGTAAGAAAATTTGAATTTAGTCTATCAAACACATTCCTAATTGCTTTTCGAGTGTGCTAAACTCAGATTTAGGTAGAGGTTTTGTGAATATGTCAGCTAAGTTGGATTTGGACTCAATATAATCGAATATAATTTCTCCCTTAGCGACATGGTCTCTATCAAAGTAGTGTTTAACCTTTATGTGTTTTATTCTAGAGCGATGTATTGGGTTTTTGGTCAAATTTATTAAGCTAATATTATCAATTAATACCTTGGTATTATGATATTTCAAGTTGTAGTCTGTTAATTTGTGCATCATCCAAAGTAGTTGTGCAACACATTCACCCATAGCTATATACCATATTTCAGTTGTAGATAGTGCAACACATTATTGCTTTCTACTATACTAGCTGACTAGATATGGACCTAAGAATTGACATCCTCCACTTGTACTTTTTCTATCTAGTTTGCAACCAGCATAGTCTGAGTCAGAGTATCCTATTAGGTCAAAGTTACTACTCCTAAGGTACCACATTCCTACATTTAGTGCTCCCTTAACATACCTTAGTATCCTTTTTACAGTTGTTAAGTGGGATTCCTTAGCATTTGATTGATACGTAGCACACATACCTACTGTAAATAAAATATCAGGTCGACTTACAGTTAGATATAGTAGACTGCCTATTATACTCCAATAATATTTTAAGTTTATTTATTTTCCTTCTGGATCACTATCTATGTTGGCGTTGGTTGCTATATGTGTTTTTATTTCTTTTGAGTTTTTCATTCCAAATTTTATAATTAGTTCTTTTGCATATTTAGTTTGATAAATATAGATACTATCTTTGGTTTGTTTTATTTGTAACCCTAAGAAAAAGTGCAGTTCACCTACCTAACTCATTTTAAATTCATTTTTTATAAACTCAATAAATTCTTTTAAAAAGTTAGTGTTGGTTGACTCAAAAATAATATCATCTATATAAATTTGAGTTATGAAGAAGTCTTTTTCTACAGTCTTAACAAATAGGGAAGGATCAATTTATCCTTGGTGAAAGCCTTTAGATACTAGGTATGTTGATAATCTTTCATATCATGCCCTAGGTGCTTATTTTAACCCATATAAGGCTTTCTTAAGTTTGAAGGCATAGTCTGGATGGTCTTTATCTTCAAACCTAGGTGGTTGACCTACATAGACTTTTTCTTTAATGAACGCGTTCAAGCAAGCGGACTTTGCTTCCATCTGGTAGAGCTTGAATCCTTTATGAGCCGCGTAGACTAACAACATTCTAATGGATTCAAGTCTAGCTACGGGTGCATAGGTTTTATCGTAGTCTAGTCCTTCTACTTGACTAAATCCTTTAGCTACTAACCTAGCTTTGTTTCTTACTACCTCCCCTTTTTCATCTATTTAATTTCTAAATACCCATTTAGTTTCTATGATGGATTTATTGTCTAGCCTGAGAATTAAGTCCCATACTTGGTTTCATTCAAATTGTGCTAGTTCCTCTTGCATTGCTATTATTATCCAGTAAGGGTATGGTAGGGTCTCTTCTATAGTCTTTGGTTCAATGTTGGATATTAGTGCTATTTGACTTAAGTTTCTATAGGTTGACCTAGTTCAGATCCCTAGGGTAGGATTACCCAAGATTTAATCAGGTGGGTGATTGGCTCTTAGTCTTGGTGCATTTGTAATATCAACTTCGATTAGGTTTGGGTCAGACATATCTTCTGCTTCGGTTTCATTTGTGTTAGGTTGTATTTATTCTTCTTCTTGATTATCAATTTGCTCATTAGGTTGATTATTGTTAACTTGAGTATTTATTCATCAAATATTAGGTTTATGGTTTCTTCAACTTTTAATGTATCTTGATTATATACCCTATATGCTCTACTAGTTGTTGAGTATCCTAGAAATATATCTTGAGTGATTTTGGATGCAAATTTTCCTAAGTAATCTTTTGTATTTAGTATATGTACTTTACATCCAAATACCTTTAGATAATTTAAGTTGGGTATTTTGTTATAATATATTTCATAAGCAATTTTATTATGATGTTTATTAATTAATATTCTATTTTGTATGTAACAGGCTATGCTTATTGCCTCAATCCAAAATTTATTGGTTAGATTGTATTCATTTAACATTGTCCTAGCAACTTCTTGTAGGATTTTATTTTTTCTTTTAACTATTCCATTTTGTAGTGGGGTTCTAGGGCATGAAAACTCATGGTGGTATTCATTGTTTTGATAAAACTAAGTAAATTTAGTATTTTCAAACTCTCCACTATGATCACTACGTATTTTTTTAATTTTTAAGTCTTTTTCATTTTTTATTAGTTTGCATAAATTTATGAATTTTTTATATGTTTTATCTTTAACTTTTAAGAATTTTATCCCAGTATACCTAGAGTAATCATCTATTATTACTAAGCAGTACTGATTTCCGCCTAGTGACTTAGCCCCATGTGAATCAAAGAGGCCTAAGTGTAATAATTCAAGTATGAAATTAGTTTGATTTAGGTTGGTTACTTTGTGGGTTGACTTAGTTTGTTTACCTTGTTGACAAACATTACAAATTATATTTTCTAAGGGGATTAATTTAGGTAGACCCTTGACTAAGCCATTTTGACTCATCTTTGAGATGAGTTTAACATGAGTGTAACCCAATCTCCTGTACAATTTTGACTAAGAACTTTGTGAATCACAAAATTTGGGTCTAGTTCAATCTTATCTATTCCTATTATCTTAAGTTTTTTGTTATTTCTGAAGGCAATGGATCCTAAGTTCTTGAACTTTAATTTAGTGAACTTTGATTTGTCTCCAGTCATGTGTCTGGAGTATCCACTATCCAACATCCATTGATCCCAATCTTTATGTTCCTACACATAAGATACTTGGTTTGGATTCATTGTGGAGTTAAAAAGTAGATCGATCTTACCTAGCTTCCATTTCATCCATTTCTAAATTATCACACAGTTAATCCTATGGGTTGTGTGAGATGGTTTGTCACATCCCGAGAGACGACTGTCCAAAAATTTAGACAGCATCTCCCCTGTAACAATTCAACTTTTTCTGAATACATTTTAACATAAGGGCCTACACGACCGCTCAACAATACAACATGTGTATATAACTCCTAAACTACATGATCAATGCCTATACAACCACAAACTACATATCCAACAGGCTACACTACATACATAAGAGCCCACACGACCACAACTACATATCCACACATACATGTAGAAATAGCAAACTACAACAACAACCAATGACGTAACACCACAACAACAAAATAAAACTCTGAACCTTCACAAGTCTACGATAACGAAAACTGCGCAAATACGCACAAAACTCCACAAATCTTCGATAAAAGAAATGGCGCAAGCGGGGTTATAACCATGATAAAATCCATATATCGAAACACAATCCAAAAAGAACCACACAAAGAAAACAACGACTCCTTCTCCTGCTGTGAGATGGGGGCAGTCTGGCAGACCTCCAAGCTTCAAACAATGTCCTTATTGTTGGGTTGCAAGGGTGCAAACATAGTCCCACATCTAAAACACATGGGAAAGATCATGGATTTAAAAGGATGGA
>JAOBBC010000128.1:2853017-2869364 GCA_025388495.1 Curcuma longa
TGGCTTTTTCCCATATTTATAATTCACTAAACAAGTCTTCTTTCATCCTGCATTCTATTCCCCAATACAAGTTCAATAGATTGTTTGTTGCTTTCGTCGACTATTAACTAGCTTTCTTGGCGGCAATGGTAGTTTTAATTAATTAAATTTGCTATCAATTGATTGAACAACAAAACCTTCTTTACCAACACACTATTATAACCAAACAACATCGGATATCACTACAAAAATAACCTAAAAAAACAATGGATTTAACAACCGAATTTGTTTTGGTCACTAATTTTACAATTGATATTGTATTTCGGTGGCTATTTAGTGACTGAACTGGATTCAGTTGTTATTTTAGCGATTGAATTAGATTCGGTCACAAAATAGCGATCGACAAATAGTTCAATCGCTATTTTAGCGACCGAATCCATATTTGATCGCTAAATTAGCGACCAAATCCAATTCAGCTGCTAATTTAGCGATCGAACCCGAGTTCGATCGCTATTTTTACGGTTGAACCCATATTTGATCACTATTTTAGCGATCAAACTTGTGTTCAATCGCTATAGGGATTAGGGTTTAGAGTCTAGATTTGAGTTTGAAGTTTAGCAATCAAACTTGGGCTCGGTCACTAAAATAGCAACCAAACTAAGGTATGATCGCTAGAACCTGGTTTGATCACTAAATTAGTGACCGAATCAGGGTTCGATTGCTAAATTTTTTCCCTAAATCCCAACTCCACCGACCACGTGTGATTCTCTTCTCCAAACCCTAAATTCGCACCCCCCAATCCTCCAATCTCCTCTCCGACGTGATATCTCCGATGGCATTTCTCTCTGGCATTGCGAGGGAGGCAGTGGTAGTAAGTTTGTCTACTTTGATTATTTTGTTGCCATTTGTGAGGTGGCATCGGGAACTGCTAATGGGCCGGCACTGGGGCTGGTGGTTCTGAAGAGTTTGGTCTCATAGGGGTGGTGGCACGGTCGATCCCGCGGGCGACCACGGGGCTTGTGGCACGGCCGGTCGGCCATAGGGCCGGTGGCACGACTAGTCGATAGTGGCGTGATCGGTCAGTCACGGGGCTGGTGGCGCGGTTAATCGACTGTCGGGCTGCCTGGGGGCCTAGGCTCAGTGTTGATCAGTCATGGTGGGCCTGCCAATAGGGCACGGGGTTGTAGGGGTCAGAAGCAGGGTTGTCAGGACCCAATGCAAGGTTGACGAGTCAACCGCAGGGTTGTGGGGCTGACAATGGGCTTATTGGGACCAACCACGGGGTTGGCCATGTGGCTCGCAATGATATTGGTCAAGGCTGCCATGTGGCTGGTTGTAAGATAGGCCTCGACAGAAATGCATATTGTTGAACATATGTGCAACCGTGTTCGGACGCACGTGTAGTCTTGACCGAGAGATTAGTTGCACAAACAGGCGTATATTGAAATAATTTGATTGTTATAGTTAAGACATTATGTAATGTGGTTGATACTAATTTTGTAATGTTATTTTGTTATCTTCAGGTATACTGCATATTCTGAGCACTATTTCCCGTCCATTTGTGATCTACTCTGTTGATGGTATTTTTAATTTTGAAGTTAAAATATCTTATTTAGTTTAAGTTTAAATGGTATTATGATTTAATTAAGTTTATGTTATGGTTGTATGCATGTTTAGCTTTATATATTTATTAATATGAATAAAGCTTGGATGTATAATAGATTAGAAAATATATTTATTACTAAAGAATAGTTCGATGGAGTTGAAGAGTTTGTAGAATTTGCTAAGCGTCATCCGTAGTGTATGAATGATGACCAACTATAGTGTCCGTGTAATCATTGCAAATATAGAAATACAACTTTCTATGATAAGGATATTGTGAAAGTACATCTAGGTAAAAATAGATTTGTTCCAAATTATTACAACTGATACTATCATGTAAAACCTTATGTGTTTGAGTCAATTGAACATTTTAGTATTTTGTCATCTGGCCATATTGCTCAACAAGAATCATCATTTAATGACAATACAATGCAATCAATGGTTTACAATACGATAAATGCATTTGATCATAGAAATGTTAATGAAATACCAACACCTAAAATCCAGAAATTATATGACATGTTAAATGTTAGTGAAAGAGAAGTATGGGAAGACATTAACCTTCTGGTCATTCCCAACTATCAGCTATTGCTAGACTACTAAACATCAAGGCTGAACATCATTTCTCTTAACAATGTTATAATGATATTTATCAATTGATGTCCGAGTTGCTCTCTGCTAATAATATAATGATTGATAGTTTCTACGGTACAAAAAAATTTGATCAGGGATTTAGGTTTGCTTGTAGAAAAGATTGATTGTTGTACAAATAACTGCATAATTTTTTGAAATGAAGATAATGAACTTATTGAATGCAGATTGTGTAATCACCCTCGGTATTGGCAGCACAGTCACATATCAGGAAAAAAGAAGAAGAATATATCATGGAAAGTTATGTATTATTTCCAGTTAACTGCTAGACTTCAACGTTTGTATGCACCTGCTACAGCAGCAAGCCACATGAGATGATATAATGAGCATATATACGAAGGAGATATAATGTGTCATCCTACTGACTCCCCTACATGGAAACATCTTGTTATAATTATTTTCTTCTTTTTCAATGGAATCACGTAATGTAAGACTGAGATTTTTAGTAGATAAATTTCAACCATTTGGTCATATGGATAATAATATTCATCTTGGCAATCATAGTAATACCATACAACTTACTGCCATAGATGTGTATGAAAGATGAATTCATGTTCCTTACCAAGCTTATTCCAAGTCCAAAGAATCTAAAAAAGATGATAGATATATTTTTGCAACCTCTTATTGCGGAGTTGAAAGAATTATAGAATATAGGGTCTTCGACTTATGATATTACAAGTAAAAGTAATTTTAGCTTGCATGCTATTTTATTATGGATAATTAGTAATTTTCAAACATACTCAATGTTGTCTGGATAGAGCATGGCTGGTAAGTTAGCATGTCCACATTGCATGATAAAGTCGGATGCATTTTCATTACTTTACAGTTGAAAAATATCTTAGTTTGATAATCACTATAAATTTTTATCAAAAGAGCAACCTTTAAGGCGAAATAAGAAAGAGTTCGTAAAGAATGCAGTAATCAGAAAACAATTGCCAGTAATCAAGTTAGGAGAGGAAGTCTTTCAGAAAATAGACAACTATGGATTTGTATCAATAAATTAGATCGGTTCTAATAATTTAAATAAATATATTGCTAGGGTTTGCAAGTGTGGTTAGAAGAAACGAAGCATAGTTTGGAAGTTGTCATATTAGAAGTATTTGCTCATTCTACATAATTTAGATATGATGCATGTGGAAAAGAATTTTTTTAATAATATTTTCAATACTATGATGAATGTTATGGGCAAAACTAAAGACATGGCAAAATCGTGTGAGGAATTGAAATAATTAGTTAATAGACTTGAGTTGCATCAAAATGAAATAACCGATAAATTTTCAAAGGCTGCAAAAAGCCCAATTTAAAAAGCCCAAGAGAATAACCATCCTAAATCAAACTGAACCAAATTAGATCAATTCAGTGGTCTGGTTCAATTGTGGTCTGGTTCAATGTGTTTAAAAGGCAGGTCAGGTTCTGTCAGAAGTCGGCTTGCACTATACGATTAGGGTTTTTTCTTCTTCTTTGATCGCGATTTTCTTCCCCATAGCCCCTTTCTCCCAATCAAAGATAATGGGGTGACGACGGCTTCTTCTACGATTTATGAGCACTAACAACCTCGATAGGAGCTCCGTCGGAGTGGTCCAGCTTCGGTGAGCTCTTCCTTCTTCCCCTCCGACCACGCTTAGCTTGTCACCAAGGTTAGGACAGCGGGTTTCAAAAGCGACCGACAATACCATTTCCTCTTGGTTTTCACCGGAGTGGTCCAGCTCCAATGAGCTCTTCATTCTTTCCCGCAATCCATCGGAGCACAGCGGCTGAATTCCTTCATCAACGTGGTTCACAGACGTGAGGGCTACCCTATCGGCTTCAACCATCCTCCTTGTCACTGGTGAAGCTCCAAGGTAAGTGATTCTCGATTCCTTTTGCCTGATCTGCCAACATGGTTTGCGGCAGTAGGTTAGGGTAGAGACAAACTGGCGACTGGCTGATCTTGGACTCTCTGATCGGTCTTCTTCAGAGTGGTCCAGCTCTCTCGTTGGTGTGAGCATCCCAGCAAAAGTTATTCTCACTAGTTCACCGGAGAAGGTGTTTTGTCTTCGGGCCAATGGTGTCATGTTGGATTTGATTTGGAGATTGCATACTTCAATTAATTTGTGATTTGGTTGAGTTTGGATGAATGTGTGATTTGATTAAGTTTGGATGAATTTGTGAATTTGTTAAACTTCATTATGAATTTGTGAATTGGTTAAACTACATTATGAATATGTGATTTGATTAAATTTTGGATGAATTTGTGATTAAGGTTGATGTTTAGTTGAATTTGTTAATTAGGATAAATATTTAGGATTAATTTGTGAATTTGGTTAATGTTGATATTGGATTATGATTTTAGTTGGTAATAATGTGAATATGTGTAGTTGATAGTTTATAATTGCATTTTCTTTAGCTTTATTACATTAGTATTGTAGATTTGTTTGTCTGTGTGATTTGGTGTTTTGTTTTAATTTTGTAATAGTTAAATTGTTTCTCGATTGATAGTTGTTGTATAAATATTTCTTGGTTACTCTCCGTTAGAGACTTGTATCATAAGGCCCTAATTGTGTTAGTCATGATTCTTTTCTTTGATTGAATAAGGCTAGAAAATAAAAACCTCTTTGTAATGTTGTCTAATGCAAACCTCCTATCATTGGTTCCACGAGAGAGACGACCCAGACCCTCTACTATGCTATTTTAGTATAAATTAGGGATTTTAGTTAATTATAAAATATAAAGTTTGAATGATGCATGTGATAAATAAATAAAATATAAAATAATATATATATATATATATAATAAAAAGAACACCATCAAAATTTTGACGTCGTTGTCGAGGAACTAAAATAATGTTTGTTTGTTTTTACACTGTATATTGGTTTTGTTTGATTCTTGTATCTTTATTTTCTTGATATATTCATTTATGTATGTGTGATTCTTAATTTGTTATTTGACAATGAGGTGTATGATCAGGTGTTATAAACTACTTGAGCTCGACCCTGGGATAGATAAAACATTTCATACTTTGCAAAGGATTCAGAAGAAGTCATTTAGTATTTTGGATAGTAGCTCTTCATATTTGGAAGTAAAAATGGTAGATAACAATAGAACCCTGAAGGAGCTTGTAGCACCTTATGTGACATATCAATACTCTTGCATTAGCTATCTTGTGTTGGAGGGTGATTTTGAGCTTAAGTCTGGTATTATATACTTGCTTCCCAAATTTCATAGATTATTAGGAGAAATCCCAACAGACATCTACATAAGTTCCATGTGGTTTGTTCTACTATGAACCACATGGAATTTCAGAGGATGATATCAAGCTGCAAGCCTTTCCCTTTTCATTAGCAGGACAGCTAAAGATTGGCTATATTCACTACCTCTGGATATATTACATGTTGGCTTGATATGAAGAGAATATTTTTGAAGAAATTATTTCTAGCTTCCAGAACTACAACTATCAAAAAAAGTATCTGTGGCATTCATCAGATTGTAGGAGAGACTCTGTACAATTATTGGGAGAGATTCAAGAGATTGTCTTCGAGTTGCCCCCAGCATTAGATCAGTGACCAGCTACTTGTTCAGTACTTATATGAGGGATTACTTCCCATGGATAGGAGTATAATAGATACAGCCAATGGAGGTGCTTTGGTGAACAAGACTCCAAGTCAAGCTAGGGAGCTCATTAGAAATATGGTAAATAATTCACAGCAGTTCAAGAGTAGAGAGATTGTCACTTGAGGTGTTAGTGAAGCTCAATTGGCGTCTACAGAGCAGTAGGGGATAAAGAACACTCTACAGGAGCTAACATTTTTAGTGAGATAGTTGGCAGTAAATTAGACACCCACCCTTTTACTATTCCTGTGTCAGTGATGAAGGTTTATGGCATTTGTTCTAGTTCAGAGTATTACACGGATGTATGTTCGTCTCTTCATCAAGACAAAGTATATGCGGTGGTGAATCAGTTCCCTTCCCGTCCCCAGTACAAGCAGCAGTACAACTATGATCTTATGTCAGCTACATACAATTTGGGTTGGAGAGATCACCGGAATCTGAGCTATAGGAATTCATTTCAACAGCCATATCATCCACCACCTGCATTTTAGAGACCAAATATGCTTCACAACAACCCAGTTGCAATCAGCACAACAACTTCTAAATCTAAACCTTACACAACCCAAAATTGAAGACCTTATGCAGCAATTGATATCACAGCAGGAACAACATCAACAGAGGACAGATGTAGCTATACAGAATATAGAGAGATAGATAAGTTAGCTCGGTTCCAATATAAATCAGCTGCAGTCACAAGGGTCTAATTAGTTACCTTCACAGTTTATTCTGAACCCGAAGGGAAATGTAAGTGCAGTCATGCTTCGGAGTTGAAAAATTACTACTGACCATGTTGTATCAATTCCAGCCCCAGACCCTGTCAGCACGGATCATATTATAAAGTCGGATTTACATCCATGACGATCAGGGTCCGGTGTATCGTTACCCTTCCCTCTGAGGCCAGTGCAGCCTAGGAAGAGTGTTGAAGAAGATAATAAGCTAGGGAATTTCAGGAGCTTGTGGATTTGTTCAGCAAAGTGGAGGTGAATGTTCCTTTGTTAACAATGATCATGCACATTCCCAAGTATGCCAAGCTTCTCAAGTATCTGTGTGTTCATAAGAAGAAGTTGAAAGGGAATGAGTTAGTTAGCATGGGGAAGAATGTATCTGTACTAATTCAGTCACTACCCCAGAAGTGTGAGGATCTAGGAGTGTTCACTGTACCATGTGTCATTGGGAGTTATATTTTGGAGGATGCTATGCTAGATTTAGAGGCCTCAATTAATGTCATGTCGAGATCAGTCTTTCAGACACATGGTATTGGACCTTTGCAACCTATAGGGGTTGTTATTCAGTTGGCCAACGGCAGTCATACTCACCTGACAAGAGTGATAGAAGACGTTTTGGTTAAGGTGAGAGAGTTTATATTCCCTACAGATTTTTATATTTTAGATATGGAAGGTGAGTTGTCTACACATAGAGCCCCACTCATTCTGAGCAAACCCTTCCTTAAAATTACTAGAACTAAGATTGATGTGCATGTAGGGACACTTTCCATGGAGATTAGGGATACATTGGTATAGTTTAATATTTTAGACGCTATGAAGTATCTGATGGAGGATCATTCTATTCTTAATATTGGTTTATCTGATGATTTGGATTGCATGGATATTTTAGTTGAGTTTGCTTCTCATTTGGATATTTCTGAATCTTCTAAATTATGTCTTGAGTCTGATGATTCTTATGACTTGGATGATGATAGGACCATGGTTGCATTAGGGTCTATCTGTGGCCCTTTCTCTTTTGGTGAGGAATATGAAAGTGACACTAAAACTTAAGTTGAAGCATCTACCTGTTCATCTAAAATATGTGTATTTGGAGAAGGACAAGCAACTTCCTATTATTATCGCTAGAAATTTAGATTCAAAGTAGGAGCAAAAATTGTTAGATTTTGAGGCAATATAGAAAGGCTATTGGGTGGACACTTGCCGATATACCTGGTATGAGTCCTTCTATTTATATGCACAGGATTCATCTGGAGGAGGATGTGAAGCCAATAAGACAATAGTAGAGATAACTTAACCCACTCATTCTTGATGTTGTGAAGAAAGATGTGACTTGACTTTTATAGGTTGGTCTTCAGACAGTAAGTGGGTGAGTCTAATTTAGGTGATTCTGAAAAGTCTGGCATCACAGTAGTCACGAATAAGGAGAATGAGTTGATTTCCACGAGAGTGCAGAATTCATGGAGAGTGTGTGTGGATTACAGGAAGCTCAATCAGGCCAACAGCAAAGATCACTACCCTTGCCTTTTGTTGATCAGATGTTAGAAAGGCTAGCAGGCAATTCCCATTATTACTTCTTAGATGGGTATATGGGGTATTTTCAGATATGCATCGCTCTAGAGGATCAGGAGAAGATGACTTTCACTTGCCCCTTTGAGACATTTGTTTATCAACGTATGCCATTCGGACTTTGTAATGCTCCAGAAACCTTTTAGCAGTACACGGTAAGTATTTTTAATGATTTATTAAAGCATTGCATGGAAGTGCTCATGGATTTTTTTCTATTTATGGCTCATCTTTTTATGCATGTTTAAATAATTTGTCGTGGATTTTGTGTAGATGCATTGAGACCAATTTGATTTTGTCAAAAAATGTCATTTCATAGTCGAGCACAGTATTATTTTGGGTCATATAGTCTCTAAGAATGACATTAAAGTAGATCCTGCTAAAATTAGTGCTATCTCTTCTTTACCTTACCCTACATGTGTGCAGGAAGTGTGAGCATTCCTTGGACTTGTAGGTTTCTATAGATGCTTCATTAGATATTTCAGCAAAATTACTCTTTCATTGACCCATTTGTTGCAAAAGGATGTAATATTTGACTTTGATTAGAGGTGTAAGGATGCTTTCGGCCAATCAAAGTGTATCAGCCCTGATCATTAGACCTCCATGTTGGACACTTCCATTCAGGCTTATGTGCGATGCTTCAAATTATGCGGTGGGAGTTGTCCTGGCACAGAGAGTGGATGGAGCACCTCATGTCATCTACTATGCTTTAAATACTTTAAATATTGTGCAAGCCAACTACACCACAACAGAAAAAGAGCTTTTATCGATTGTCTTTGCTTTAGATAAATTTAGATCATATCTGCTATGTTCTCATGTGGTTATCTTTTTTGATCATGCAGCTTTAAAATTCCTCTTAAAGAAGTCAGACGTCAAGCTAAGATTAATCAGGTGGATGATTCTACTCCAAGAATTCATCATGGAGCAGGAGGGAGAACCTAGTAGCAGATCACTTGAGCAGGATTAAGAGGGATGAGGAGCCCGTGCCAATAGCTGATGCCTTCCCAGATGAGCAGCTTTTACAGCTGCAGTGCAAGTCCCCATGGTATGTAGATCTGGTAAATTTCTTAGTAGCAAATATTTTTTCCACACAATTTACATGAGCATAGAAAGATAAATTAAGAGGTGATGCAAAATATTATGAAGGTTCAGTGGAAGTTTTTCATGGATCGCTAGAGGGGAGAAGTGAAAATCGACCTACAAAAAAAATGACCTCTTTCTCTTGCTAACATTTTGGCAAGGACACACTAATTTAAATATAACATGAAATATGAAATAAAATATGAGCTAAGGGATTTACTTGGTTACAACCCCCGGGTTGTTAGTCCAAGACTATAAAAGTGCTTATCAAAAATCTCCTTGTCGAAAATACTCTGGAGATGGAGAAATCTCGTACAATGGTTGAGCGTAGACTAATAATAAATTGAAGAAACAGATAAAATCAAGTGTGTATATTCTACATCTAGCTTCAGTCTATTTATAGGCTTCTCCTCGATTTGACCGTTGTGCTGAAGTGGCACTTTTGGACGTCTAGAAGCCTTCCGGGCACCTGAATTTGTCGATCCCAATCTGATCTGTCAACGGTCCACTAATGGATATGGATGACTTGCGATCCAGACACCTAAAACCTCTCTGGGCGCCTAAACTCTGTTAACGTGGACTCCATCCTCATCCGCTTTTGCAACGGCTCACACTAATGTGAATTGGGTATCCGGGCGCTTGGACTCTAGAGTGCCTAGATTGGATCCGAGCGCCTGGAATGGTCATCTTTGTATTGACCATTTTCTTCCTTCATTTTTCATTCTATCTTGGTAAAGAGCCTCTCATCCCTTAGATGCACCGAGCCCTTCTAGTTCACTCCCATGCATCCTTCTTGTTCCACCAGAGTACTCTTACATAGCTCTTGGCACCTCAGATGCACTGAGTCCGTCGGCTCCTTTCCTGTGCCATCCTTCTTGCTCACTTGCATTTTTTTGTCAAGGTTCGCCATCTGAATATTACGTGTGATCTCCTAAGTTTTCGTACACTTAGACACGCGTGTTGAATACCACAGGACCTAATTTCAGACTTTTTTGACTATACATCAAAACTCCACTGGGGTACTAACAATCTTTCCCTTTTTGATGTTGGCCAAACTAAGTTTAAAATTAAGAAAAATAATAAACATAATAAAACCATGAACAAGCATAATGTCATAATAATATATACTCCCCCTACATGTATGTCTAATTTCTAATATTTAACTTCTCACCCTTTTGACAACAACAGAAATACTAGGGTTGAGAGAGAAAAAATAAAAAAATATGATACTAATTCTTCGGATCATAAAAAAAATTTAACCAGATAAAGATCAGAGTCCTTAATCATGAAAAATTAATTTTCACCAAAAATGTATTTTAATTAATTTTTAAATTTCAAAATACATTATTTTCATTTGATAATGCAATTGTTCAAAAATTTTGAGATTTTATATGCTCATAGAAAACATATCATATGTTTACAGAAAACTAATTTTTATCAGAAATTCATACAAAACATTCAAAAACTTATTTTTGCATATCAAGTCAACCATAATTTCAATAAAAAAATAATTTCTTAGTTGAAAAAAAAATAATTTATCAAAATTTATTTTGGAATCCAAAATAAATTTACATTTACTAGATTTATTAAATTTTTTAAAAAATAAGCCTTTTTGGTACTTTTTTAATTTGGCCTCTGAAATTTTGATAATTATATTTTGGTCTTCTATATCGTGATCCTGGTCGAAATTTTATTCTTTGTTTCTTTAACATGATATTTAAATTATGTGAACTAATAAAAAAAATTTCTAATTCTTTTTGAATTTCTATTTGTTCCCTTAATTTTGCATTTTCATCCTTTATTTTTTTAAGTTTATCTTTAGAGAATGAAGTAGCCAATTTGTTCTCTAGCTCAGTGTTAGTTTATTTTAAATCCATATATTTCTTCCTAACTTTACATAATGACCAAGATAACTTTTTTATTGCATCATAAAGTTGATCGGAAGGCAGGTTACGTACCTCAATTACCGTTTCAGATTTGTCGATTGAGGCTCCCTCTACATGATTGCTTTCGTCATTGGATCCTACTTCTGAGTCTTCTTCTTATATCGCCATCAATGCAAGTTCAGCTATTTGCTCTAACTCTGAGTCTTCTGAAGACTTATCCCAAGTTGCTTTTAGATTCTTGTATTTGGATTTTGATTTTTCTTTCCCTTTTTCTTTGGGCTTCTGCTTGAGTTTAGGATAGTTATCCTTGATGTGACATTCTTCATCACAGTTGCAGCACCTCACTCTTCTTTTCTCTTTTCTTCTTAGTAGTCTTGAGGCCTGTTTCTTATCAAAGTTATTAGTTTTAAATTTTTTTTTGTTTTTCTTACCAAGTATGCTTCTTCATCCAGCTCCAAGGATGTGTCCAAATTTGAATCGCCCTTCTTAGCTAGCAGAGTGATGTTGTTGTATGGTAGTTCTATGTCTTTAAACCTTGCACATCAAGATTCATATAATTCTAAGGTCGAAAATAATTCTTCTAATGTGCTTACCCTTAAGTTCTTCGAGATGTAATATGAGTCCACTATTGAAGAGCATTCTTGGGTTCCTGGAAATGCATTTAATGCATATCTAAGAGTGTCTCGATTTGTCACTATTTCTATTAGGTTGTTGAGGCTGGTGATTAATTCTTTAAGTTTTGCATGTAGTTACGCCACCTTTTCTCCCTTTTCTAATCAGAGGTGAGTTAGTTGATTTCTCAGTAAATCTCTTCTAGCTAGTTTTATTTCTGAGGTCCCTTCGTGAAGTTCTAAGAACTTTTCCCAGAGGTCTTTCGCTAAGGTGTAGTGGTCTATCCGGTTGAGTTCCTACATGGGTAAAACATTTAGGAGATGGAACTCTGCCTTACCATTGATTGTGAACTGGTCTTGTTGCTTTTTGGTCCATCGTAGTTCATTAAGTTCTTCTCCATCCTTGTTCCTGAGCACTTCGAAACCATTTTCATTACACAACATTATTTCAAAATCTGTTTTGAAGAATACCTCCATTTTTCTCTTCTAAATGGTGAATTTGTCCTTGAACTTTGGTGGGTGAATGTTTGCTCCAGCCATTCCTCCCAATCTAGTTGCTTAGTTGGGGGTTAGTCCTTCTGAGTGGTCTGGTTCTGATACCAATTGAAAGTTCAGCGGAAGTTTTTCGTGGATCGCTAGCGGGAGGAGTGAAGATCAACCTGCAAAAAAATGACCTCTTTCTTTTGCTAATGTTTTAACAAGGACATACTAATTTAAATATAACATAAATATGAAATAAAATATAAGGCAAGGGATTTACTTAGTTACAACCCTCGATTGTTAGTCCAAGACTATGAAAGTGCTTATCAAAAATCTCCTTGTCAGAAATACTTTAGAGGTAGAGAAATCTCGTACAACGGTTGAATGTAGACTAATAATAAACTGAATGAAATAGATAATTCAAGTGTGTGTATTCTACATCGAGCTTCAGTCTATTTATAGCCTTCACCTCAATCTAACTATTGTGCTGATGTGAGACACTTTCGAGCGCTTGGAAGCCTTTCGGGCGCCTGGATTTGTCGATCCTAATCCTATCTATCAACGATCCGCTAAAGGGTCTAGATGACTCCTCACAATCCGGGCGCCTGGAACTTCTCCAGGCGCATGGACTCCGCTGACATGGACTCCATCCTCATCTGCTTTGATAACGGCTCATGTTAACATGAATTGGATATCCGGGCACCTAGAGTAGATCAGGGCGCTTGGACTCTAGGGCGCTTGGATTGGATCCAGAGACACTTGGAATGTCGGGGCGCCTAGATTGAATCCAGGTGTCTAGAATGGTCAACTTCTTGTTGACCATTTTCTTCCTCCATTCTTCATTCTGCCTTAGTCACTTTGCGTAGTCTTCCTCCCAACCTCTCATCCTTTGGATGCTCTTAGCCCTTCCGACTTGCTCCCGTGCATCCTACTCATTCCGTCGGAGTACTCTTCTGTAGCTCTTCGTACCTCAGATGCACTGAGTCCATCGGCTCCTTCCCCGTGCCATCCTTCTCACTCGCTTGCAACTTCTACCAAAGTTCACCATCTGGATATTATGTGTAATCTTCTAAGTCCCTGTACACTTAGACACACATGTCAAATACCACAAGACCTAATTTCAGACTTATTTGACTATACATCAAAACTCCATTGGGGTACTAACAAATTATGCGTGGGATGAACCATATTTGCAAAAATTTTATAATGACCAGATTATTACATGATATATTTCTGATTTTAAGTTTCAGTCTGTATTATCATTCTGTCATTCTCTTGCATGTGGTGGACACTTTGATTCCTAGCAGATTATTAGAAAAGTGTTGGAGTCTAGATTATATTGGCCTACCCTGTTTCGTGATGCATGTAACTTCTATAAATCTTGTGATCAGTGTCAACGAACTAGAAATATAGGACGTAGGAATGAAATGTCTCGACAAAGTATGTTGTTTTGTGAGATTTTCAATGTATGGGGTATTGACTTCATAGGTCCATTTCCAGTCTCTTTTGGATTTGCATATATTTTATTGGTAGTTTCTTATGTTTCTAAATGGGTGGAGGTCATCCCCACTAGGACTGATGATTCTTCAGTTGTTTTGAATTTTATCAGGTCTCATATATTTTACAGATTTGGAGTACCTAGGACGATCATCGGTGATCAAGGATATCACTTTTGCAACAGACATATGAAGGCCCTGCTAAGTATGTATGGGATATTATATAAGATTTCTACTCCTTATCATCCCTAGACAAATGGTCAAGTTGAGGTATCGAATAGAGAAGTCAAATTGATCCTGGAGAAGACAATGGGATCAAACAAGAATGATTGGAGCAAGAGGCTCGAGGATGCATTGTGGGCTTATCAGATAGCCTATAAGACTCCTATAGGTATGTCTCCGTATAGGATCATCTTCAGCAAAGCATGTCACTTGCTAGTGGAGATAGAGCATAAGGCCTATTGGCCAGTGAAAGCATGCAACCTGGACACTGACAAAGCTGGAATGGAAAGGAAACTACAGCTTCAGGAACTTGAGGAAATTAGATTAGATGCTTATGAGAACTCTTGCATATACAAGGAAAAGACTAAAGGCTTTCGTGACAAGCACATTGTGCCAAGGGAGTTCCAGATTGATGATAAAGTACTCTTGTATAAGTCTTGTCTCAGATTCATGAACGGTAAGTTGAGATCCAGATGGGAGGGTCCTTACATTGTTACTGATACTTTCTCTTATGGTGTTATCGAGATACATGAGACTTCTACACGTAGAACTTTTACAGTGAATGGTTACTATTATGGGTATTATGATCTGGCTCGCAAAGGCCAGTCGTAGACCGAGACACGTCAGATAAGGGAAGGGAACTTGTCCAAAGCACAGATAGAGGGAGACCTGCTTGTTACGGTTGACTTGATCGGTTGGTTGACATATCCGTAATAATCGTAACAAGATCCGCATATATTACATCTCCGTATACCCCAAATCCTCACCTACAGAGATTCTCCTTAATTAATGATAAGACAACCCGCATACGATCTACACTATATAATCTCCTTCCTACACGAAGATACAGGTATGCGCAGAAACACTTTTCCTCTATAGTTTTTCTTCTTCTTTCCGGAACTAACTTGAGCATCGGAGGGGTCGAGCCAGGGCATCCCTAGTCTTCCATCTCATCGTTTGTGTGTTTTCAGGGCCGGCTGCTGGTTTCCTTCCTCCTTCTGGCAGAGTCAACCTTGGTGCTAGGTGGCCGATGACGCGTTTGAAAGCTGATCTCAACAGGAACATATTTTGGCGCCGTCTGTGGAAACTTTCTTTCTCCTGATTTGAGACATGTCGATGGACGACCCTACCAGACCGGCTCTCATCACCATAACCCAGGAGGAATTCAACCGCCTTGTGAAAGCCGCCGACCTCACAGGTATCTCTCCTTCCATTACTGTTCATCGTCTCAACACCATCCCTAGTGCCCGACTTGTCAAACAGAAGAGGAGACATTTTGGCTCCGAGCAAAACAGAATCATCCGAGAAGAAGTTCACAAGCTGCTGCAGGCGGGACACATCAAAGAAGTGCACTTCCCGACTTGGTTGTCAAATGTCATACTCGTACCAAAGCCAGGCAACAGGTGGCGGGTCTGCGTGGAATTCCGGGATCTGAACAAGGCATGTCTGAAAGACTGTTATCCTCTACCGTGAATCGACCAACTGGTAGATTCTATAGCAGGGCGCGAGTATATATGTATGCTAAATGTCTATCAAGGCTATCACCAGATCCCTCTGGCTGTAGATGATCAAGATAAAGTTAGCTTTATAACAGTCGATGACACTTTTTGTTATACTGTTATGCTATTTGGATTAAAAAATATCGGAGCTACCTATCAACGTTTGATGGACCGAGTCTTCCATCATCAACAAGGACGTAACATTAAAGTGTATGTGGATGATATACTTGTGAAGATGGCTAGGGGAAACCCTCATAGCGGATATTAAAGAGACTTGTAGCATCCTGCGACAGTATGGGCTCAAGTTGAACCCGGCCAAATGCCTCTTTGGTGTCTGAGTCAGGCATTTCCTGGGGTACATAGTGATCGAGCGAGGAATAGAGGTTAATCCTGAGAAGATACAAGCATTGGCAAATATGGCTCCTCCTCAAAATCTTCGGGAAGCTGAACGATTAGTCGGGCGCATCACTACTCTGTCCTGCTTTATCTTCCGATCTGCCGAGCGTAGTATGTCTTTTTTCAAGGTCTTGAGGAAAGCTCACTAGCGAGTGGAATGAAGCATGTGATAAAGCCTTTAAAGATCTCAAATCTTATTTAGCTCGGTTACTGATGTGGATCTTTTATTAGGAAAATTTATTGTTATTTATGTACATACATTCCCTTATTTATTGTGTCACTTACACCCATCAAAATTAATTATTTATTTAACCAAACCCCTATCTATCGCTAAAACAGTATAGAGAGGTCCGGGTCGTCTCTCTTTCGGACTTAATATGATGAAAGTTGTCCTAAACAATTGGTGCGGAGTTTTTATTATTAACATTATTCATTCCCATTTATAATGCCAATTATTCACAATTAACAAAAGAATCCTAATCATACAAAGTATACATTCCTAATCCCTACAATTATTCAACAATGTTTCATGTACAATGTACAAACTACACCACTAACAATGTACATCT
>JAOBBC010000128.1:2990678-3001492 GCA_025388495.1 Curcuma longa
CTCCCCCACACAACTCATGCTCAGTTTTCTCTCCACCTTTTTGTGCTAAATCTAGTAAGTAATTCCACGGTCCCTGTAGATCGATATTTTTATTACTTGATGACAACCCGTATACTTGCGGGGAACCCATCACTTGGGTTTTAGCTAACTACTAGAAAGTAGCAGCTTGACCCAGTTAGTCAAGTTTAAGTGTATCATTCCATTAAGCTTTTGGCTTAGGAACACTTAACTTGATCACTGTATTTTAAAGTTCAAGTAAGATTCGATGCACTGATTTAAGCATCTTGTACTTAGGCTAGAATCCTATGCATCTCACACCAGTCTATGTTTCATAATCACAAATAAGGTATCTAGTGTACTTTGTAAGATGCTCCACCTAGATCTATAGATACATGTTTTCTAGGAGATTGATTCTAGTCTAAGGCTAAAATATTCATTTTTACTTTTGAAAACAAAAATAAAAAGTTTTAAAAATAGATTTTTTTTAAAAAATAAAATTTTTAAAAAGTTATTTTATAATAGATTTAAAAAGCAAAAAGATGTGAATTTTAAAAAAAATTCTATTTTACTAGTCTACTAAGCAAAGTCCTAATTGTCTTCTACGTGTGGTAAATTCAGACTCTGGTAGAGGTTTAGTAAATATATTAGCTAAGTTTGATTTTGACTCAACATAGTTGAGTACAATCTTTCCCTTAGTGACATGATCACGGATAAAGTGGTGCTTGACTTCTATATGCTTTGTTCTTGATTGGTGCATTGGGTTCTTGGTTAAATTGATTGAACTTATATTATCTATTAGAACTTTTATATTTTTATACTTTAAGTTGTAATCCGTTAATGTATGCATAATCCAGAGTAATTGTGCAACACATTCACCTAGAGCTATGTATTCTGCTTCAGTTGTAGATAGTGCAACACACTGTTGCTTTCTACTACACCAACTGACTAAATAAGGATCCAAGAACTGACATCCCCCACTTATACTTTTGCAGTCTAGTTTGTAGTCAGCGTAATCTGAGTCAGAATAGCCTACTAACTCAAAATTGGTGTTTCTAGGGTACCACATTCCAACGTTAATTATTCCTTTTATATATCTTAAGATCCGCTTAACTACAGTTAAATGTGATTCTTTTGCGTTGGATTAGTATCTAGCACACATACCTACTATAAATAAAATATCAGGTCGGCTTGCAGTTAGGTAAAGTAGACTTTCTATTATGCTTCTATAGTATTTTAAGTCTACTTGTTTTCCTTCTGGGTCACTATTAATACTAGAGTTGGTTGCTATTGGAGTTTTTTTTAATCTCTTTTGAGTTTTCCATACCAAATTTATGTATTAAGTCTTTAGCGTATTTACTTTGATATATATAATTTCCATTTTTTATTTATTTTTATTTGTAATCCTAAAAAGAAGTGTAATTCCCCTATCCAACTCATTTTAAATTTATTTTCCATTAACTCTACAAATTCTTTTAAATATTTTGAATTAGTTGAGCCAAAGATTATGTCATCTACATAAATTTGAGCTATGAAAAAGTCTTTTTCTATTATTTTTACAAACAAGGATGGATCAATTTGTCCTTGTTGAAAGTATTTTGATACTAAGTAGGTTGATAGTCTTTCATACCATGCTCTAGTGGCTTGTTTAAGTCCACATAAGGCTTTCTTAAGTTTGAAGATATAATCAGGGTGGTCTTTATCTTCAAACCCTGATGTTGTCCTACATAGACTTCTTCTTTTATGAACCCGTTCAAGAATGTATACTTAACGTCCATTTGGTAGAGCTTGAATCCTTTATGAGCCGCATAGGCTAACAATATTCGGATGGATTCAAGTCTGGTTACGGGTGTATAAGTTTCATCATAATCTAAACCTTTAACTTGGCTGAACCCTTTGGCTACTAATCTAGCCTTGTTTCTTACTACCTCTCTTTTTCATCTATTTATTCCTAAATACCCATTTTGTTTCTATTATTAATTTATTGCCAGGTTTGGAAACTAAATCCCATGCCTGATTTCTTTTTAATTGGGCTAGTTTCTCATGCATTGCTATGATCCAATCAAGGTCTGGTAGTGCTTCTTCTATTATTTTAGGTTTAATTTCTAAAATTAGAGCTATTTGACTTAAATTTTTATAGGTTGATTGGGTTTGAACTCCTAAGGTTGGATCACCCAAAATTTAGTCAGGTGGATGACTAGCTCTTAGTCTTGGTGCCTGAGTTGTTTTAGTTTCATCTAGGTTTGGGTCAAACCTATCTTCAGTATCAGAGTTTTTAATGTTTATGTCTTCTTCATCTTGTTGATTAGAATTATTAAGTTGAATATTGGGTTCATTATCTTGATTCAGTTGATTAGATTTAAAAATATTTTCTTCATCAAATATAATATTAGTTGTTTCCTCAACTTCTAAGGATTCTTTGTTATATACCCTATAAGCCCTACTTGTTGTTGAATATCCTAGAAAAATTCTTGGACTTGTTTTGGATGTAAATTTTCCTAGGTAGTCTTTTGTATTTAGTATATGAACTTTACATCCAAATACTTTTAAGTAATTTAAGTTGGGTGTTTTATCGTTAAATATTTCATATGCAATTTTGTTTTGCCTTTTATTGATTACGACTCTATTTTGGATGTAACAGGTTGTGCTTATTGCCTCAGCCTAGAACTTATTAGTTAATTTGTATTCGTTTAACATAGTCCTAACAGCTTCTTGTAGTGTTCTATTTTTTCTTTCAACAATTCCATTTTGTTATGGGGTTCTAAGATAAAAAAATTCATGGTGGTATCCGTTATTTTGACAGAACTTAGTGAATTTTATATTTTTAAATTCACCACCATGATCACTACTAATTCTTTTAATTTTAATGTCTTTTTCATTTTCTAGTAATTTGCATAAAATTATAAAATTTTCAAATGTCTCATCTTTAGTTTTTAAGAATTTTACACAAGTAAATCTTGAGTAATCATCGATTATTATTAAGCAGTACTGATTTCTCCTTAGTGACTTAGTCCCATGAGAATCAAAGAGGTCTAAGTGTAGAAGTTCAAGGATTGAATTGGTTTAATTCTGACTAGTTGCGTTATGTGAGGATTTGGTTTGTTTACCTTGTTGACAAGCATTACAAATTTCATTTTCTAGATTTATTTAGTTTGGTAGGCCTTTTACTAATCTATTTTGACTTATCCTTGAAATAAGTCTGACATGAGTGTGATCCAATCTTCTGTGTCACAGCTTAGTTTTCTCTTGTTGTGTTAATAAACACTTGTTTGAGGAGATGGGTAGGTCAATATTATAGATATTATTTTTCTTAATTCATGTTAATTTGATTTCTGAATTTTCTATGTTTTCAATTAAATATTTAGTTTTAGTGAACCTAACTGTGTAACCAGAGTCACACAACTGACTAATACTTAGTAGGTTAAACTCAAACTTTTCAACCAAGAGCACCTTTTTAATGATAAAATTTGAATCTAGTTCCATGTTACTTGATCCAATTACCTTCAGTCTGTCATTGTTTCCAAAGGCTGCAGACACTAGGTCCTTGAATCTAAGTTTAGTGAACTTGGATTAGTCTCTAATCATATGTCTGGAGCATCTATTATCCAACAACAATTGGTCCAGTTTCTTGTGTTCCTATACAAAGAAACACTTAGTTGGATTGTGTAAATATTAAAAACTTGTTTAAGTTAAAAAAATTAATTTGAAAATTTTGGTTTAAGTTAAAAAATCAAAAATTATTTAATTTAAGTTGAAAAATTATTTTTAAAAATTTATTTAAGTTGAAAAATTATTTTGAAAAATTTATTTAAGTTTAAAAAAATTATTTTGATAAATTTGTTTAAGTTTAAAAATTATTTTGAAAATTTTGTTTAAGTTTAAAAAAATTTGTTTAAGTTTAAAAATTATTTTAAAAAGTTTGCTTAAGTTTAAAAATATTTAAGTAAAATTTATTTAAGTTTAAAAATTATTTAAGTAAAATTTATTTAAGTTTAAAAAAAATTTTGAAAAATTTGTTTAAGTTTAAAAAAATTATTTAAGTAAAATTTGTTTAAGTTTAAAAAATTATTTAAGTAAAATTTATTTAAGTTTAAAAAATTATTTAAGTACAATTTGTTTAAGTTTTAAAAATTATTTAAGTAAAATTTTTTTAAGTTTAAAAAATTATTTAAGTAAAATTTGTTTAAGTTTAAAAAATTATTTAAATAAAATTTATCAAAGTTGAAAAATTAATTACATATGTTTGGTTGAGTAATACAATTATTATCTAATTCATCTCACCCATTTCTAAATCATCAAGTAGTTGATCCTATCGGTTTTTGTGAGATGATTTATTAATTTTATCTTTAGTAATTGTTTGGGTATCTAATATTTGATTAACCTTGAGTTAGATTCAAGTTTAACCTTTTGACGTTTTAAACTTACATTTCAAAAATCAGTTTCTAGGTAGTGGCGAGGCACAAGGGTCTTCCTGGTTATCAGAGCAACGACCACATTCTAAGACAAAACTGATTTAAGAAATTATAAGTTTAGCTAGTCTAGGGAGAAACTCTGGTCTAACTAATTTAGGATGTGACGAGGTAGCTTCGACTAGTTTAACTTGGCTAAGCAAACCAAGCAAGGTACTTCTTACCTCACTTAACTACTTGAACCAAATCTCCCTAACGTACTATCATCTCGTCCCATCCTGGTACTAGGTTGGCAAGTATTAATCAAATAGTTGGTCCTTATCTAGCCTAAAATTTTCTAATGCAGAAAAAAAACTAAATTAACATACAGTCAATCAATTGGGTTTGGATCCCCCTAGATCGTGACCCTTATTGGGTCAGATCAAATATAGTTGATCATTAGGGATCCAAAATTGGTTCGGTCCAACTAGATTAATCAATTTGGACTTTGGAACCCACGCTTGGACTCTAGATTGATTCAATTTTTATGTTTGGTGCAGTAATGTCATGAATGATCTATTTTTAGCTTTATATTCAATGTCCGATCAATTGTATCTAGCTTTTTGAGATCCAAGTATCATATCCAAATACTTAGATCCAGAAGTGAATTGTTCAAGTGATCGTCTGAGTTCGTCAACTTGGGTCTTTAATTGGGAATTTTCTTCCTCGAGTTGGACTTGAGTCGAATCCTCAATTAAAGTGGCCTGAGTTGACGGCTCAGTGTTGACTTTCTCTTTGAGGAGTATTAACTCCTCTTGGAGCGATTCAACCATAGCGTTGGACTTAGCTAACTTTTTAGATAAACTTAAAATAATGGAATATAAACATTTTGTACTTACAGCGGGAGTGGAACCTTCGGAAACGGATACGGATCCATGGCTTTCATCGGTGTCCGAGTCGCTGTCTCTTTGAATCATCTCGTTCCATGCCGAAAGTGCGAGGAAGCTTGTTGTCGTCAGTTCTTCGCCTGACTCTTCGGATGACGACTCGTTCCATGTCGCCTAAAGAGCCTTCTTCTTGGTTTTCCGGTCCTTTCTTTGGTTCGGGCAATCAACTTTGAAGTGTCCTTTGTGATTGCACCCGTAGCACCTCAATTCTGATTTGTTGTTGGAGTTGATTTGTTCACCACTTTCTTTATCTCCGACTTCTTGACTCCGTGCTTTTTTTGGATTAATTTTTGAACCAGATTCACAAGCTCCAAAGTCACTTCGTCGTTCGTTTCTGATTCAGATGAGTCTGAATCTTCAGTGATCTTCTTTGCCTTCTTGTCTTTCCCTGTACCTGCAAGAAGAGCAATACCCTTCTCTTCCTTTTCGGCATTAGTCTGTTCATGAAGTTTAAACTTAGAAAATAGTTCATCTAACTTAACTTTTAAAAGGTCCCTGGAGACCTTGTAAGCATCCACCATGGATATCCACAAAGTGTTCCTAGGAAACGCTTTCAGTGCGTACCTTATTATATCGCGATTCTCGACTTTTTGGCTGATCGCATGTAGGCCGTTGAGGAGATCCTGGATCCGGGTGTGTAGTCCACTTGCCAACTCCCCGTCCATTATCCTAATATTATACAACTTGTTAAATAATAAATCACGCTTACTTATCTTTGTATCCGACGTTCCTTCGTGGAGTTCAATCAACTTTTTCCAAAGGTCCTTGGCGCTGATAAAAGGTTCAACCCGGTTCAACTCTTCCTTGGTTAGGCCGCATTGAAGAGTCTGGGTTGCTTTAGCGTCCGCCTCGATCTTCTTTCTTGTTGATGCATCCCACCTTTCGCAAGCTTGTGGTAGACCGTCATTGTCATTCGGGATTGTAAACCCCGTCTGGATGATTATCCACATCTCCACTTGTGTCTTTAGGTGACACTCCATCCTACTTTTCCAGTAGGCGAAGTCTTCCCTTGAGAACAAAGGTGGCCTTGCAGTGCTGGATCCTTCCTGGTAGGCCATTAATTTAGCACACATAAAAGACGAGCAAAAATATTCCAAGACTAGGTCTTGGATTAGTAGTGCGGGAAAAAAAAATATTTCGAAAGAAAGAAAAAAAACTCTAAAAAATTTGAATTTAATTTGAAAACCTCCTCGATCATGTAGGATCGAAAGAACGCGCTAGAGGGGGGTGAATAGTACATTTCACTTTTTCAATCGATTTTTGATTTAATGATAAAATGATAATGCAGAAGCGATCACAAGCATAGAAAAGTAAAGAAAATAAAAGCACACAGACACATGAGTTTTAATTGGTTCACAGTCCAAGGCTGCTACTCTAAGGCCCACGGTCATTGACCGTTTTCGACGGGCAATCCACTAATAGGACTTATTCCTTATGGATACAAGTCGGTCGATTACAATAACTTAATTAAACTTTATAAGAAATACTTGTTACCAAAAACACTGAAGCTTGCTTGATGATCGTTTCCTTGTGAATTCAATGTAGCGACGGCTTTAGGGTTGCACGAAGAAGCTCAGATTGTCGTCGTCTCGACAGGGTGCTCGTATAGTTCGTTAGAATTGTTGTACTAAACCTATGGTCAAGCTGTTCTTTTATATAAGGCTCAAGTCGACTCTAGTAAATCTCAAGTCGACTCCAGCTCAGCTTGATCCTCTTTCTTCACGATGACTTTGTCCTCAGGTCGACTTGAGCCCACTCTCAAGTCGACTCTAGTCCGACATGGCACCTCCCGATAACCTTCACCTCTTTGCATCGTTATCTGAGGCTCAAGTCGACTCTAGTCCTCACTCCAGTCAACTTGAGTCTGATGTGGAAGAACAGAACGCCCAGACTTCCGTTTGCGAGCTGACTGGACTTCAGGTCGACTTGAGTTTCACTCAAGTTGACTCCAACACTAAAAATCCAATTTTTTTGCCCAGAGTCTACTTGTTCATTCTCTCCAACCCTGCATAAAAAGTTAGTCCAAATAACATGCAAAATAAGGTATTGGAGAGTCAGTTCCTGGAACTATCTCTTGGTCTTAACTTGAGGTCTCCAGTGAGACCTTGGGTTAGATCGACGTTTATTATTCTCCTTGGGAACATGTCCTGACCCACTCCACTCAGGAGAATTTTACCTTTGCCAACCAAGTCTTCCAGACTTGTTGGGCTTTTACTCGGCTCTGTCCTCAGCCCCCAAGATTTGTGCTGTGGCTCGGTTCTCTCTGACCAGCCCAGACTTCTGCTGCGACTTGATCCTCCAGATCAGCCCAGACTTCTACTACGACTGGGTCCTCCATACCATCCCAGACTTCTGCTGCGACTCGGTCCTCCAGACCAGTCCAGACTTCACCTGGTGCTTCGACTCTGCCAAAACTTTTGCCTGATCCTCCAAATCAGGGCTTGCTCGTGCCTAGCCGCAACTAGGGCTTAGTCCTTTACCCAGCCTCAATTAGAACTTAGCTCAACCTGTGCTCCCTGCACACTTAGATTAATAACATCATATCATCAACACACTTAACTTAAACCTAGTGTCATTATCAAAACTAAGGTTCGATCTGTTGGGATGTATATTATAAGCCTTGTTTTTTGTATAAACATCTATTTTACAATAATATTGAATGAGAATCACCTTGGTCAAAATATTTGCATTTCTTATGTTAATGCAGTTGTCCACTTAATTTACATTGTAGATAACATGGTGTGTGGTGCCACACAGAAGATCATGTTATTAGTTCCTTATAAATTATAAATAGTAGCTCACAACCAAGATAGATAGGGACAAACCATTGGAGTAGTTGTAGTGTAATTTGTGTTAGTTTATCTTGACTATTAACTTACACTAGTATACTTTGTGTGTATTGAGCAGGACCGTTTGAGGTCGTTCGATTTATACTGACTATATATCAAACTAGACCTCAGTTATTATGAATGTGCATGCTCTTAATCCCGATATAATAACAAGCACATATACTTAGTATGTAGTTCTTTAATTCATCAAAGAATGAGATTTATTTTGTTAAATCAAAAGGCCTGATGAGTTGGGAGATAATGCTATGTATATAGTGTGTTATTGATTATAGAAGGAAACTGTGTCCTAATATTTAGGCTGATGATGTCCCCTTGAGGAGCTCAAAAGAATTATCATATAAACCCTGCAGGTGGACTTAGTTCTGCATGATAATAAGGTCGAGTGGTACTACTCTCGGAATCAGAAGTTAATTAATTGAGTTGTCAGTAATTCAATTAATTGACGGGCATACGATATCTTAAACACAGAGAGATTAATGCACTCATAATAAGAAGGAGTCCATATTATAATATGGGATTGGTGCGGTAGTTCAATAATAACCCTTCAGTGGTATGAGTTATTATTGATGGACTTGAGTTGGGTGTTCAGGGAGAACACAGGAAGCCCCAGCCCATCGGGAGGCCAAAACCAATTCCTCCTCTAGGTCCCTACTGTAGCCTCTGGATAAAGTCTCGTATCCACCTAAGAGAATTCTGTAAGAATTTTGGTTAGGAAATTCTGTTAAGAATTTCTGAAATTCTGTTAAGAATTTCTGAAATTCTGTTAAGAATTTTTCTATAAAAAATTCTATTAAGAATTTTTCTATAAAAAATTCTATTAAGAATTTTTTGATGAAAAATTTTATTAAGAATTTCTATTAAGAAATTCTATTAAGAATTTCTGTTATGAAATTCTGTTAAGAATTCTATTTCTTCCGTAAACAAAATTTGTTATCATTTTTTCATAAAAAATTTTGTTAAGAAATTTTTTTATGAAAATAACAAAACTTAATTAAGAAATTAACGAAATTTTATTAATAGATTTTGTTAAGAAAATAACAAAATTTAGTTAAGGAAATTTATTAAGAAAATAACAAAATCTTATCAAGAGATTTTATTAGATTTTTTCTAACTAAATCTGGATAAGAAAAATTTGTTAGATTCTTTCTAAATTTTCTAAGATGACATAACTATAAAAGGGGAGGTTTGCAAGAGGGAAACAACAGACAAAATCTTTCCTTTCCCTTTGCTAAGGCTGGCGGCATCAAGGTGGTTTTTCCCCTTTTGGTTTTGCTAGGGCCGGCACCCTAAGAATCTCCTCCTTCCTTGTTTGCCCAAGCCTCTTCCCCTTCCCCTTCTACTAGGCCGGCATACATAGGTGTTCATCCTTGCTAGGGCCAGCGGCCAAGAGAGAAAGAAGAAGAAGAGGAGAAGGAAGAAGAAGAGGAAGGATTCTTCATTGCTTGCCATTGGATAAAACGAAGAAAATCAAGGTGGTTTATCTTGGAGGATCGTTGCCCACACAACGTCCAAGAAGAGGAGAGGAATACAGCAGAAGATCAAGGGGTCTTCGGGTAAAGAACTTCTCCTACACTATCAAGAAGAAAGGTACAATTTATTTTCCGCTGCATAAATTATTTCCTTTATATATCTGGACCCTGAATACCAACATAAGAGTCTAATGATCTTATGCATCGATCAAGCACATAGTTGATCGAATATGAGGGCTACTTGAAAAGATTCCGTTTTTGAAAAATTTTTGTCTGGCAAGAATTAAATGGAACGAAATTTCAGGCTCCCATCAATGGTATTAGAGCATTGGTTAAGACTCTGTGTGTTTGATTTCAGTTATTTTATACATTGTTCATACATAAATTTAGGCAGGATAATAGTAGAAATTGTAAATAGAACTCTGTGATTGCAGGATTCCTAGTTCCAACTATTATGGCCTAAATTATGATGTGTATGTATTGTGTGTTGTGCATGGATGTAATGTGTGATTGGACCCCTCGAGTATGTCGAGATTATTATGCATTATTGTAATAATGATTAAGCACATTGGAATGCTGTATAGTTTTATTTACTGTTTAATCTAGAAAATATGTAAACTGCTTCATGGAGTATAGGATTGATAAATGTAAATATTTTAATTTACTGTTCGATCTAGATTACATGTAAACTCCTTCGTGAGGTGTAAGATCGATGGATGTAAATTTTATTTTATGTTGTTGCGGCTTTCTTTTGCGTGGTGATGACCAGAGGCGCAGCAGAGAAGGAAGCGAGATAGACACAACTACATCCACTAGCGGCATATTGAAGAACGACGGATTTTGAAGAGGCCATAATAGTTAGAAATTTACTTTTTCATATTTATTGTCTTTTATGCTGTTTAATATGCTATGCTTTAATATGTGTGCTTTATATGCTATTATATATGGATGCATGCTTGAAAATTCCTCAATTCAAATAATTAAGTGGGAGAGAGATTATTTAGTTTAATCTCATGGTCTCCATTACTGGTTTGTAAGTGATACAATCAAACTTGCGCATTGGCTCTGAGTGCCTTCCTCCATATCAGATGAGTTTGTTTTGCAGATCACTAGATCAAACTTCCTTTATGGATGATTATAGAAAGTTATTTAGGAGCGTGTGAT
>JAOBBC010000128.1:3032595-3044231 GCA_025388495.1 Curcuma longa
AGCCGTCCATCCTGGACGGATTAAATCTGAGACGTTCTTTATTAATTAATCACTGACCGTTCAAAATTAATCTAATCGGATCTGACGGTCGTAACTGAAAGAACACTTAAAAGGGGTGAGTGAAAGATTGATTAAACAGAATTAAATTCAAAAGTTCGATTAATATCATTGCTGGGAAAACATGTGTGGAATAATGGTGAACAGCTACGCCTCGGGGCATAGCTGAATTGATTACAATAAAATAAAATTGTAAAAGAAGATAACGGTTTGAATCTTGACGAAGTCGAACAATGCCCTCCTCCGTCGTGATCAATTACAATTTCTCGATTTACCTCCTCACAGATGGTTGTGGGGCCGATCGTGTGGAACTGCTAGGGTGGCGAATTCCACATTTTCTCAGAAAAGTTGAATAGGTATGCAACAGTAAAATTAAAAGTAATATCATACTCATTATGTATATTAAGTGCAAGAAAATAAATTTTGATGGTTCTATAAGGGAGCTTGAGCGACTGACTGTATATAATCTTTGACCGTTAGAGTCGGAATCTCATAGACGATTGGAGAGAGGGGCGGACGACTGTAGCATCCAGACGAGCATATATATTTTCAAGCGATCGATATAAATGGAATTCAACCGTTAAAGAAAATAGTCAAAAATGAAAGTTGATTTAGCTCCAAACAATCGGAGGATCCCAATCGATCGAGATTGCGAATAATATTTATTATTGGATAAACGTTCCAATCGTCTTAGTAGACTCCTAGACGATCAAAAGGTATCACATCAATATCCGAAGAAGACCTATAAAAGAAATCACGATGCAGAGCTTTCCAAAAATCTTATTCTTAATCAGTCTCAACATGCTCGTGCTTATTTAGTGCTATTTAGATGCTACTTCGTTTATTTGCTACAACATCACATTTCACTTTTCAAATATAACAATTTGAACACAATACTATCATTATATTATTATCGTACATTAGTTTATTTTCATGTGTTTTATTTTTAGATTCAGATTTCTCCACCTCTAAAATAAAATAAAAGGATTTAATCATAAAAGGATTTAATCATAATAGCGTCTTTACAATTTATGTTAAAAAAATCTTACATGTTTAATTTAAAAAATATTATTCTTAAATTAATCATATATCTATTTTTATTATTATTATTTTATACTGTATTATTTACAATTATTTTTCATCCATAAAAATTTATAAATTTTGTAATACTATTCGTCCTTCGCTTTGGGAATGATCAGATGGCCACTATTGATGATCCTACTACTATTTGGTTCAAATCTCATGCTCTCAGTAACAATGGCTCTATTTTTGTTATTGCTTGTTGGTTTGTGGAGAGCTAGAAATGATGAAGTTTTCTTAAGACCCGGAGAGGTCTATTGGCAACCCGGAGAGGTTTGGTCAAACGGATTAATCCATCAAAAATCTATCATATAACAGAATAGACCATCTTGATGAACTAAAAATCCTCCAACCAAACTCAACTCAAGACAATCTTGATGAACTAAAAATCCTCCAACCAAACTCAACTCAAGACAGATTACAAATTTGATAGGTTAAGCTTGTGAGTCGATCAATATATATATATATATAATATTAAAAAATTTAAATTTAGTTAAGAATTAAATGGATTAAATCCACTAACCTATTAAAATTTTTATTTTTATTTTAAATTAAAAAAAATAAATATCTCAACTCGCAAGCGCGAGTCGATCTGCACGGATAGCCGGCCTAGATAGTTCAATCCACCTAAATCCATTTTAAAATGGATTGATAAAATATCAATCCAACTAAATTAAATTATTTAAAAGAACAGACCAACCCAACAGACTTAATTCAAATTGATGACTCTAAATTTGGTTACAGAAGTTTGCTGCATGATCTAACAGTCGAGTATGGTCTTAAAATGGCTTGCGAGGCTGGCCACCAAAGACTGATCATTTGTGAATCTGATTCAAAGGCGGCACAATCCAATAAGAGAGAGTACTTAAATTCCTTTGAAGGCCAATTGAACGTATGAACTGACTCACCCTTTTCATTTTATTAGCTATGAAAAACTTGCAGTAAACATGAACATACGATCCCATTTGATTCAGCTCTCTAACCTTACTAATCAATCGAGTTCAAAGGCAACGAGATCGACCTTATTGCAGAAATTTAGATAGTCGCAGCTCGAGAGGATCTTGATCAGGTGAGGTAATTGATAAACTCGGCGGCAGTAGCTACTGCACCAGCTGTGATAGCATCCTTGAAAACCTTGTCTCTGTTGTTGTTGCCAGCCGCGGAAATGAGCAATCCGGTGAGGGCTCCGCCAAGCATTGCATTCTTCTGCAAAGAGTCGAAACTGGTTAGTGGTTAAACACAAAACGATCTCGATATCCTAGCAATATCGTCGATGTTGGTCCCAAGTTAGGTGGAAAATGTTTATACCAAATCTTGGGATGATCAAAAACTATGGATGCAAATTCTACAATCTCATTCCCTTAACACACTAACAGTTTGATCATCTTGGACAGATGCTTAAAGTACCATACCAAACTAATCTTCAGAACTCAATCGAATATGCCATCGTAAATCACCTTCGTAAAACCATATGTAACCAAAATAAACATGATAGGTACTTATCAATATAGAAATAGAACGGCGAATGTCAATCCCAAGCCTAGATGAACTAGGTTGAGGGTTGCATAATGTAAAAAAAAACCAGCATTAAAATTTGCCTGAAACTACAACTATAAATCTTAGCTCTAGTTTAGGCAAGACTAACCTTCCTTTCATGGAGGTTAATGAAAGGAGAAAATTCAGGTACCCCAAATAGTTTGGAGAAACATACCTTGTTTGATGATGATGACTATGATGACGGCGACAACTTATCATAATAAATATGGTGGCTGGCCTTTGGCCATCCAATTCATCAAACTATATACATTTCCAGAAATATAAAACACCTCAGCGTCTATGCACTCTAGGATTAATCATGTGGAAATGGAAAGAAAATCATCACTATCAACAATCTTGAAGGCTTGAATAGTTGTGCTTTGCTAACAAATGTGATGGTATAGCTAAACAACCTACCACCGAGTATTTTAGCCTTTAGTTCAGTTTGTTGAAGCTCAAGTAATAGATCGAGAGACAAAACATTAAGCGGAAACCACACTTGTATCATGATACCAAGGAACCAAAATAAGAAAGTGACAAATAAAAAAGGAAAACCTGTTCTAACAATGGTAGACAACTTGCTCAGATTGTTGAGTTAGCGAAAGAGATGGGTATACAGTAATATGTAACTTGGACATTATAAGATGGTGTAAATAACTATTATCAAATGGGTGATGCAAATTGAGGAATCAAAGCACAATATAAGAGACTCAACTAAAAACAATTAAATCCAGCATCAAGGATTCAGAAATGTTACCCAATCTTTTGTACCACGAACTCTTTCCATGCCATATTCCACTCCTACATATACTCCAGCAACAGTTCCTACAACAAAATGAATATCTATGACGAACAGACACAGATGTACAGAAAAATGAATATCTATGACGAAATGCAAGTAAGATTACCCCAGTAAGCTCCTTCTTTACACATTTTCTTAAGCTGCAATGGAATCACACGGTCAGTGAAACTATAAAACAGTTCTGACCTCAGGAGCCAATTTTGCAAAACAAATAGATGAGGAAAGGTATTGAGGGAACTTAATTCATATTTAGTATGTGAAATCTATTTATCAAAGTACTCTTATAGGTTTCATAAACAATGCAACATAAAGAACATTAAACTTCAGTTGCAGCTAAATATGTCAGGGTTATTTTTCCTGCCAAACGAAGGAGTTAATTAGTGAGATAAACTAACCAAACTTGTATGCAATAGTTACATGCTACATGCATTGAGCTTTTTTCTAAACCAAGTAGAATATATTGTTAATGGCATGTAAAGATAGAAGATAAAGAGAGCCAAAACTAATTGGGCAGGCTAATACAGCAACAACTATTATCAAATAGGAAAAAGATCTGAAGTGACAAACCGTCAAAATGTTATATTTTGATCATCTGAATTCGGATAATTTTACCCAGAAGAATAATGTATTCATGCTTTTTTCAAAATCTTATTGAGAAGGAAAAGAAAAGGTGTCACACAAAATTTCAGTTGAACATTATTTTATTTTGATGATGGCTTACTAACATTATGCTGTGAAAGAGAAACAATTAGCTGACAACATAAAGCATGCACCAAATGTTGCTGAACTTTAACATTAAAAGAATATTATTTAGAACATACAGCATCCTCGAGTTTGCCTTTGCTGATACTCCCTGCAAAAATTGTAATTGCATGTCACATTTGTCTAAATGATCAAATTGCACTTTGAAATGTAAGATATCTCCTAGTTACATTCAAGAGTGGGAATAAGGTCCAACAAATCCCCATAGTAAAATAGGTCTTTCAAGAGTTTTCACTAAACACATAAATATATAAAGGCAGAGAAGCTCGTTAATAACAAGTTGAAGACAATTGGACAAATCCACAAATTATACAGAACTATTCAATTAGAAAGCACTGAAATTTTCATAAATTCCTCTTCCAAAGACGCAATGTTAAATCAAAGAATAGAAACAAAGCAAAGAATAATCCAAAAACTATAGTAACTGAGAATTTTCATGGTAGATAAGGAACTTCTTACTATCTTCCTAAATAATTCTACACAAATAGTAGTTCACACAACTGCAGAGCCACACCTTGATGATAAGTGCTCAAATTGTATCACTGATAATGTCTAATGATACTTGGAGGTGTTTTCCAACTTTCTCTTTGTGGGGCTAAATCCCCCGATTGAGTTAACAAATGAAGGTAAGGGTTGGATGACTCCAATTTGAGATGCACTCAACATGCAGTCCCTCCTCTCTTGTCAGTATTTAGCGCTTTCATCACCCACGGTTTTATATTCTCAAGAAATTGCATCTTATCGAAAGACAACTAGAGTCTATCCAACTTCTGACATAAAATCCAAAATATAAACAATCATGTAATAGGTGTGAATAAAAGAAGGAAAACATCAAAAGCAACACAAATGCTAATTGGTCCAGCTGCTCAATTCGTTCGGCAATACTTCTTAGAGAATGTTGCAATGGAGAATCATAGGCGAAGGTTAATATCCTTAGTCTGTATCAAGTTAATTTTATTCAGATTTGGAACCAATCTATGCAAGTTGCATTAATTCTAGTGCAGATCTTTCTTTTTTCATCACAATCACCTAAGTTCATTAATAACATCGGTATCTCATTTCGTAACCAACACGACAGATCACAGTAAATGAAAGTAAAATAATAGAATTTTCCTTCTGGCATCAGACACATTTCCACAACGCATCAAAGAGAAGAGCAAAGCGCCAACCTTTATGCAGAAAGTGAAAGGTTTCCTCCGCAGCGACCCTGGAGGCAGCTACCTGGATTAACAAGCGGGTCAGAAACGAATCCACAGGAGCAAACGAACCGAAAGCACGGATTCGATACTCGCCGTTCCGATCTTGAGGAAGCCGTCGACGGTGCGGTTGAGGAAGGGGTTCCCCATGTCGATAGCCACGTCGATCCTGGGGGAGCTAATGGAGCCGGAGAACACACTCCTCGGCATTTTCTCCGGATCTAATCGGCGATCGCTCGATGGAACACGAAGCGGAGGAGGGAGGGGAGAGCTCGCGAGAACGGTGACACGGGAAAGCTAATGGACGGAAGGGAGAAGCTTTAAAGAAGTGGACGAGATAGTGGAATGACCAGAACGCCCTCCACGTGTAATTCAATTTCCCCGTAAATAATTCTAATAATTGTTTTTTTATATGAAAAATAAAATGCAATATTATACATAAAATCCAAACATCATCAACTTTCTTATTTTGTTCTACTTGTGCTTGCTTACAAGAAAACAAAAGAACTAAAATCATGTATTTTTTAAAAAATAAATTTCCGAATTAACTAAATTTTTAAATCCAATTAATTAATTGGATTTGATCGATCTTTTATCACGTATAGCCACAATGTTAATTGTAGTTGAGTCTATTATAAATTATCACAATATTGATTGTTCCTGTCTGAGATCATCGCAAGATGAGTCCACATAGAGTTAGTCTATGTGTTGACAGAATCACTGAAGACCCAAGGATAGTTAAATCGATTGGATAGCCTATGAAGTTTAAGAGAGAGAGTTAAAATGTAAGCCTGAGGTACCTTGGTTGGTTGGTTTAATTACTCCGACGTCCAAGTTAGATTGCTGACCCAGAGAAATTAGAAAGAAGAACAGTGGATAACTCCTTTTAAATAATGTAATAGGAGTGAGATATCACATCCACGGTAGAAAAAGTATCCTATCGATGTAAAAAAAGATCTCATCATCCATGTCTCGCACTGTAAAAGATCATATTATATTAATCATATGTTATATTACCATGTTATTCCATGTGCTATGTCATTTCACGTATTACTTATGCTACTATTGAGCAGACTAAGGTGATTGGACTAGAGAGTTTAGCAAACTAATTCGAGGAGTGTCGGATTGGTGGAATTGAGCCAACTGAACAAGAGTGTTAATTTAGTGGGGCTAAATCAATTAGGGAGTCAACCCTCATAGGAAAGATTGGGGAGTCAACCCTCATAGAAAAGATTGAGGAATCAACTTTTATAGGAAAAACTGATCAATCGGCCTTCATAAGGAAGACTAGTGAATCAGTCTTCATGAAGAAAACTAATCAGTCGACCTTCATGAAAAAGACGAGTGAGTCAACCTTTATCAGAAAGATTAATCAGTTGACCTTCATAGGAAGACTAATGAGTCAATTTTTATCGAGAAGACTGATCAATCGACCTTCATGAAAAGACTGATCAATCGATCTTCATGGAAAAAATTGATGAATCAACTTTCATAAAAAATTAATGAGTCAACTTTCATAACCGATGAATCAACCTTCATGGAAAGACTGATGAGTCAACCTTCATGCGAAAGAGATCGACAACTCAACTGATCGAGTCGGCTTGACAATTAACATACCCAATGGAGTCTATATTGACAAATTAAGAACTAACCATGTAGACCTTTATATACCTCTGCAGATATATTCTTGTATCCATCATGAAATACTGGAATACGATAGAATCGTAATAAGCATCAACGATCAAATACTCAGCAATAATAAAGATATTTTTTTAATAAAAAGAAATAGAGGTTTATCTATCAATTACTTTCGACTTAGTCTGGTACAAAAGCAAAGGAAAAGAAGATAGAATTGTCTGAGTACAAACAAGAAACTAGCAACAACATGCAACCGAATGAACGATAAACTACATGGCCCAAGAGAACTCGAAGTAAATTAAACATAAACTTTAACAAAAGATAAAATCCGTCACCCAATACATATCGATGCCTCATGAAGAGTGAGTGAAATCATCAGATCGAGGTGCATGAGATTTGCTACCTCGGCCGCAGATTCTGCAAAATATGAAAGAGCATAGCAAGTACTTTAAGGTTTGCTCAAGTTTACTCTTTTCGTAAGGGTAAGAAAAAGCAATAAAGATCTGATTTTTCCATGCTCAGACGCGATAAACCATCGCGAGGATTATGGTTAAGTCTGATTGAGGAGAAACAAACCTAGTTCATGCTCAAGGAATAAAGTTTGGTCAAGTTTCAAATTGGTATAGCAAGTTGAAGGATATAACTTTTAAAACATTTGGCCCAGAGATCAAGCACGCTGTTGATGATATAAAAAAGACTAAATGTAGCACATGAATGCCTCAAGTCACTTCTAAATCATAAACATCTAATTGCCATTTGATTCAGGTGTGAAGCCTTGTAATAATTACCGAAGCGAAACCAACTTACTCGTGTGCTGCGAGTTAACACTTGTGGTGGTTTGCTTCCTGGGATATCATGTTGCTGGATGATTTGAGGATTATCGTGCTTATAGAAAGCTTGTAAAGTCCTCATCATGAACGGTCGCACTATATTTACCTCCATTGCAGAGAGATTTTTTAGCTGCAAAAAAAAAAAAAAAGATATAAAGGAAGTCTATTACGATTACAAGGCCATAAGGGAGTGCCTGTCCTCACCTTGGTAGCAGATTTGCAGAATAAATCTCGATCAAAAGAATAAATACTAATTTCTTTTGATAAAAATGGCATGAAATCTTTTCTACAAATGACTGTGAGAAAGTGGTAACAGGTGCTCAATCACTTTTTTTCAGAAGAATTTCTTCCTTTTCAATTTATTGGTGCTTGATTGGTAATAAGTGACTGAACATGAAAAAGATATAAACTAAGATGCCTAAGAACAATCCTATTGTATTTATGATCTGCGACTGTTATTAGTTTGATACAAGATGAAAGTGCAAAAAGGACTAAACATATGGTTTATCATCCATGTGTAAGGTTATTACTTCCTAGGCAGTCAAAATTCTGTTAGAAAACCATATTGATTTAAGTTCCAAGTTAGTGTTTCAACTCTCCAAAGAGTTGATGCGCCTATTGTGTATCTGTATCTATGTATCCAGATCATATGCGAACAAAACAAATTAAAATGCCCTGAAATGGTAGGAAAAAAAGGATTCAGTTTATACATACCTTCACTGCGTGTGTACGACCAGATATATTCTCTAAGCCAGATTCCACCTTATGAAACCTCACATCTCTGATATCTTCAATTAAAGATCTCACCTGCACAATTAGGACTTAGAAAAGCGAAGAGAAAAACAATACTATATTGAAAATTGTAGGTGTGCATTCAATCTCACCATGTATATATCCTGAATATCATCATGAGCACTGAAAATGATTATTAGGCATAGATAGAATGTCAAAAATGGCAACAAAATAAGGAAACACAAAGTATACATGGGATTGACACATACTGGTCAAACAAAAGCTTTGAAATTTCAATGTAGTGAAAAGGCAATGGTTGAAATTCCCTAGGTGTCTCTCTTTCTGCTTCAAGTATTGGTGTCAGTTTATCTACAGATAAAAATCAGCAAGACAGCAACTTAAACCAAAATGGTGATATCATTCAATAAAGCTAAGCTAATACAAAGCAAAACATAACAACGACAAATAAGAAGTTTAAGACAATCAATGCTAACAGCAATATCTGGAACAACTAACAAACAGGGATCGAGAGAGTTCAGCTGATTTGGGGGAACAAAAAACAAACTACTTTGGAAAAGCTATATCTATTTATGTGTTTTCCTAAATATTAGTAGTTTGAATGGCCCATGAGACAATGTGTCTCAGTACAGGCAAACTTCTATAAGGATCACATTGTTTGATGCTCTAAGCCTTCAATTAATGGAATTGTACATAGTCATCAAACACATTACATACGACACTAATCACAGATAATTTCAATGAAAAATGGAAGTATTACTTGGAAATTAGGTAGAATTTGCATTAAGTGCATTAAGGATGCAATAAATGGATCGGAAGAATTTCCACATCAGTCAGTATGTATAAGAAAACAACTAGAAGACAGCATGAAAAACAAGAAATGACACTTCTCCCGATTTCTTTATATCCACTTGGTGCTAATTCATAGAGTCCTGATAGATTGGTTAAGGTATTAGGTGCCAACCAAAGACTATATCAGAGAAAATAAAGTATAACGAGATATCAGGAAAAATATATATATATAAAAATCAGGATATACCAGATTGGCATGCCTATTAATCAAAAAATTAAATCAATGCATCTTCAAGAATGCTGCCTCTTCCAGCAAAGCACTAGATTACAGTGGAGGCTAACCATGGATACCATATTGAGAGTACACATCCAAAGGCTAAAGATAGATAAAAAAATCTTCCCAATTGTCAAGCAACAGAACCAAGAGAGTTCAAACAATGCTAACAGCAATATCTTGAACAACTAATTCACAGTCCACAAATATAAAAACTGAGATTTAGACAATGCCAACATACAAACAGGGATTAAGAGAGTTCAGCTGATTTTTGGGAACAAAAACAAGTTACATTGGCAAAGCTATATCGATAATGTGTTTTCCTAAATATTAGGAAGATCCATGAGACAATGTGTCTCAGTACAGGCAAACTTGTATAAGTATCACACTGTTTGATGCTCTAAGCCTCCAATTAATGGAATTGTACATAGTCATCAAACACATTACATATGACACTAATCACAGATTATTTCAATAAAAAATGGCAGATGTACTTGGTAATTAAGTAGAATTTGCATTAAGGACGCAATAAATGGAAAGGAAGAATTTCCACATTAAGAAAACAACTAGTAGACAGCATGAAAAACAAGAAATGGCACTACTCCCGCTTTCTTTATATCATAGAGTCCTGGTAGATTGGTTAGGGTATTAGGTGCCAACCAAAGATTATATCAGAGTAAAATAAAGTATAACGAGATATCAGGAAAAAACATATAAAAACCAATCAGGATCTACCAGATTGGCATGCCTATTAATCAAAAAATTTAATTGAGTCTTCAAGAATGCTGCCTCTGCCAGCAAAGAACTAGATAGAGTAGAGGCTAACCATGGATATCATACAGAGAGTACACGTCCGATGCCTACAGATACATAGATAAAAAAATCTTCCCAATTTTCAAGCACCACAAAAGCAACAGAACCAACATAGATTGCCACAAACTCTCACCGACTGACATCCACTCTGGTGCACGGATGGTGCACTTCCCACGCTTCTTCAGAGCTACTGCTAGCCAAAGTGGTACTTTGGCAGCAATTTGCGGAAAGAAAGGGCCAAAATCTCCCTGTCATTAGAAGCGCACCGAAACCACCATGAACCCCACAGGTTCAGACTACGTATAGATATCTGCATATCTAGAACGAAAAAAACGGACGAAGAAATAGACAAGATTACACAGATCATGTTCAAAGACTCCATTTTGATGTTGGGAACAATCTCCACCATTTCATCCTCAGCAATAAACTCCACCTAAAAACCAAAGCATGATTAAACATCGATCTATGTAACAGGATGTAATGAGGGATACACATACGGACCTCCGGAGCAGAGAGTAAGGAGAGCTGGGGATCGGACTGGCCAGCCATTGATGCTAAACTTAGCGGTTTTAGTCTACTCGAAGACGAAGTAGGGTTGACACTGAGCAGTGCTGAGTAATCGACCGTGAGAATGAAAGTAACAAAATTGAAACCCTAGGTGTTACTTAGCAAGGAAGGGTGTCGGCTTCAGGGAGATCAGCGCCGCATGAGAATGCTGAGAGAACTTCAAGGGAGTGAGGGAGGAGGGTCGAAGGAGAGATCCAGGAAGGTCCCTGATGAGGCGGAGAGGAGCCGGAACCGGCGCCGGCGAGCGGGAGGTGCGACTTTGCCGTAGAGGAAGAGTGCCGAAGTAAAATTTCACATCTTACTCGTGCTATAAATAAATTATTCTTATAAAATTTATTACATGTTTTGAAAATATATATATAAATTTATTATATTTTTTGAAAATTATATATATATATATATAATTATTATTGTGACCGCTTTCTGGACGCATCACCGGCCACTCGACATTAATAGGGATGACAATTAGACCCGGACCCGATGGGGAATCCGTTCCCCGATCCCATTTTGATCGGGGAATCCCCGAATCCGAGAAAGCG
>JAOBBC010000128.1:3083116-3093244 GCA_025388495.1 Curcuma longa
TTTTTTTTCTTGAGCAAAGAGTTGGAATAATTAAAAAACGTCCACAATTAAGGAAGATTATCGTAAGTGTACAAACATGAAATCCTAGAATTTGGTCGCTCTAACCAATTTTATAAGATAGGTTATAACCTTAACTGTGATAAGCTTCAGTAGTTAACAAACAGTCATAACGCAAAATAGAATAACTAGCATAAGAGGATATGTTTGGACAAGACCAAACTATTGTTCACTTGATAAGAGTTGCTCAAGTTTAACCATAATCAAAACTGCAAATGTCAATTACATGTCAGACTAAAGATAAGGATTCCTTTCCCCAAAAAGAATGAGGATTAATGATTCATTATTTTTGGACAACTGCATTGAAGAAAGTATTTCAATATATATGAGACCAAATCATCAAATATTTCCTTTCACAAGTTTACATAATTCTAGCTTGTAGTTGTTTTGTAAATAATTTTGCATGCTATTACTTTCATCACTAATATATCCATTCTGATAATTATTTCATTATCATTGGTGCTTTCACACCCTGTATGTTCTTTATTTCTTATACATTTAACTTGTACAAATATGGCATGGTTGGAAAAGATTAAAACCAAAGTTAAACAATTCCAAAACCACTATTTACATGGTATCACTCTCATCTCGAGTCCTATCCCTGTTCTATGCATGCATAAATTACTGAGTGGACTCTCTAGTATCACTTCCCCCCTATTGATCACATCTCTGCGCTCCTCAACAACAAATTGCCCTGAAATCATTATTGTTACTTGTCGCGTAAATGTATATGATCTTCAGTCAAGCAACTGCATGTTTTTACCAGCTGAGATTGCTCATCAAAGCACTAGTACAGTTTGCCTGTTGATCTATAGAACTGCAATTCCACAACCATCTCACTAAACCATAAATTCTCTGATTTCAACATTTCTTTTTATAATCATCCAATAATCTGAGGTCTCTATTTCACTATCTTAGCAAATTCCTCTCCTTATATCACTAATGAATGAGAAAGCGACAATGACGACGACAACTTAGCAAATTCTTTCCTCATAACACTAATGAACAAGAAAGCAACAAGTCATCATATTCCTCTCCTGATACCAATAATGAACAAGAACTCAACAAGAACAAGATAGTGACTTGGAATTGTACTTCAATAAATTTGAAACATCCATAAGAAAGTTGGGTTTTCTCCCATAAGGTGCAATCAAACCGATACTCTTAAATACAAATTGAAGATGGGCATTGAACAACAACCAAATCAGTCCCAAGTATCTGTTATTTAGGACCAACTAGCACTAATGGAGCCCAAATGGAATGTTGATGCGAAACAATACTATAAATATCAAAATGAATCTTGGCTAGTAATTTTTTTAATGGATTTTCAGGATAGCTTCAAGTTGCTTCCATCCTATATAGATCTCTTCTTCCTATTGTAGATGTTAGTCTTGTAGAATTACTTACTAAACAAACTCAAAAGAAATCTCTAGTACAAATAATTGATCCATTAATTCTTATTGCATCAACCAAATCACAAGAATTTCATAATTTTAATGTTACAATTGTAAGATATATGAACATCTTGTTCGCAATTGTACCACAGGAAGGACACCCCAATTTTAATGCTACTACTACAAGAAGGAAAGCCTTGGCACAATGATAAAGTTTATATCATGTGATCTTGCAATGCATGATAAAGTTGCATACAATAAACTCAATATGGTCCATCCCTTCCCTAGAACCCCGTATTGGCGGGAGCTTGGTGCACCAAACTATCCTTTTTTACTACAAGGAGTTTGTTTGAATTTGAGATTTATTCAAAGACCCGCATGGCTTGAATTTGATCTATTTGAAGTCAACTAAAACCAAAATCTAGAAGCAAGGATGAAACTTTACCCAATCATATACCTTAACACTTAATAAATCATGTACTATCTAGTGCGTCACATGCTGGAACATTTGCACAACAGAAGAGATATCTTTGTAGTATTTTGCCTTGCAGCATATTAATGCAGAACTATTTACTAGAAGTATGCAACTCTTTGGAGCTAAATTAAAACGTAGCACATTGAGGGAAATAGAATATACTTTCCTAAAACAAAAGATGATTATATCATAGATACCTGAAGGACAACATATTACGAACTCTAGGAGCACAAGGCATATCCATAAATAGAGATGTTGCAAAGAATGAGATACGTCGTCTAGCCTCCAAATTAGTTGGAATGTCCATAGCTTTTTCTTTGATAGTGAGCAACAGATATATTCGTTTAACCTGGCCAAACGATGCTCTCAAAAAAAGTAATTACATAATCAAGATCAGATATGCAAATCAAAATTAACCTGTTCTTTTAATGCAACATTATCTGGAAGGGGAAAATATATTGCACACGTAGGGAAGTTTGAAGCAAACAACTCTGGTGGATGATCTTGAAAAAATATGTTCCCGTCTGAGACATCATTCTCAGAGCAATTGATCATATCTAAGATTCTGTTAATAAAAATCCATCAATAACAGTACAACAAAATGGCAGTAAAAACTACTGATGTACCTCACCTCGAACAATTTACCATCATATCTTTTGTCAAAATATCGACAATATCTTGAAGTATTATGACCACTTTCTCTCGATCATCTGGTTTATTGTTAAACTTCACGAGAATAGGCAACAGATATAAGAAGCAACTTCTCATTAAGCATTAGAATCATAGCAAAAGAATGTAAGTACATGAATTGATGAAGTAGAATACCAGAAGTTCAACCAGATGGATAAACTTATCATGTAGAGCAGGAAGCTCACTCATCTGAAAATCCACCAGAAGACTTGATTTTTTAAGACTTGCTTCGATCTCATCAAATATTGTCTCCAAAACCCTAAAAGATAAGTATAGATGTTTTTGTAGATACAAGAATTTGTCAGACTGATAGTTGTGAGAAACATTGAGAGAAATAATGTGCAGAGCAAACTCCTTACCATTTTTCTAAGTCACCAACAACAAGGAACTTAAAGATAGTCTTGAGTGAATCGTAACACTCTTTAATAGCGCTGACCATATAACTATCTTTGCTTATTTTCCAATAGAGTTGTTTGTATTGTCCCACAAACTCCTTGGTCATATTCACTGCAGTTGAAAACTAGAACGGAAAGGACTCCCAAGTCATAAATTGGATGTTATAACATATGTTATTCCAAAAACAAAGGTTACCTTACTTGTCAGAAGAAACAAAGGCCACCTAATGAATTGGGAAGTCAAGTTTGAAGGAAGTGGCATGATCATTAAATCCATGTCCCTATCATCACAAGTTAAACAATGATAATGGGGTAAGAATAATTTCAATTTTAACTGAATAAATTAACATGTACCTGTTGCTTATTAAATCCTCAGAACGGAAGCTACTGACAATTTGATTCCACACAAAAGAAAATTTAGGAATGTCGGCCTTTGCAAGTTTTGAATCCTAAGCAAAAGATAGATACAAGTAAAAAAATGGAAAATCAAATTGATAATTAGTATGAAGAGAGTTGCAAGAAGTCATTCACCTTGAAAATTTTGTTTTGCAAAAAGTCTCGGAAACTTCCCTTATCTTCTTTTTGTGACTGTGATGAGTGAGGAACAAAAAAAACATTGAACCTAGAGGGTAACAAGTGGAATCGACTTTTCACCATTCCCATTGTACGAATCTGAAATTAAATGACATAGGCAACAGGCTAGGTCAAGCTGGTTATATATGCATCAGGACATTCAGAGTGAAAGAGAACCAGAATCTCACCTCGCCAAGATGATGAACAATGCCATAAACACCACCAAAGATTGTACAAAATATAGAATACCAAATCTGTGTATCCATAAAATAGACCTGAAATGATAATCAAAAACAGAAGAATCAAGTTCAAAAATTCCAAGTAAATTTATTATGACAAATAAGGGGGGAAATTTGAAAAATAGATGGCATATTTAATTTCTAAAAGGGAAGATCTGTACAAGAAGTACTGGAGTCCAAACTGCAAGAATTGCACCGGCATTGCTTTTGGCTGCAAAGGATGAGAATATTTAGTCTTAAACATAAGATTACATTTTATGTACTCACAATGAAAAGGAAGACACCTTTTGGAAAAAGTTCATGCCAATCATAGTCACTAACGCTAACTTTCATTATTTGCTTTGTTGGTTGTATAAGAGGTTTTATCTGCATTGAGCAAATGTAACAATTAGATAGAGACTCAGATGATCATGGGAGCAAATTGAGGGAACTAGAAAAGAAAATAAAAATAATAATAATAATATCAGAATTAATAGTACTTGGAACAAGTTCCTTACTATGTTGACCATTAGTGCATTTATATAACATTGGCAATAATCCAAGGACATTGGTACTCAAATAATCATTAATGTATTATATACCCCCAAGTACTATGCAGAAAACCTTTTGAAACTAAAAACTTTAATGAAGTAGAACTGAAATTGAATAAATGAAATGCAATTTTAATAATTTAAAAAAAAAGAATAAAGAAAATAGCCAAGATGGAAGGACATAAAATTCCCCTAAGAGTTTTGCATATCATGATCTATTATTCAACAAGGAGATATTAATAAAAATCTAGTTAATAGGATAGAGTAAGGGGTAAAAATGAAGAGAAGCTTCTGAAGTCTAGTGAATTTTATATATTATGGTAAGTCTCACCAGACCTTATAGATCAAAATGTTGCATATTTTAGAAAGCATGTAATAGAAATGAGTGACTTACTAGGCAAAATTAAATTAAAAAAATACTAATATTTGAGAGCAATTAGGTGTAGTTCCAAAATATGAAGAGTTAAGATAGTATAGAAATATTCAAAGACAACTAATGGATTCTATAGTTAGATTAGTTAAATCAATTAGAGTTAAAGGTATGAAGAGTATAAGGAGATTAAAGAAAACTCTACTATTATAAAAAAAAATTAAAAATGATTTGAAAGCAACAAATGATATAATAAGTTCGATGGAACATTAATATTATTTATCCATGTATCCATGAAGGAATGATATCTATGTACTATTCTATACCACTGAAATGCATAAAAATCAACAGCAAAAAATAGACAAGATTTTAGAAATCAACATCCAGTGGTTTTCAAAAAATCCAAACTAAAACAGATATTAACTGTGCTTTCTAATGTCACCATTTGATTACCAAGACAAAATGTGGAAAAAATTGCACAGAGGAAAAGATTCTATTGATAATAAACATAAGTTGGACAGTTATTGTAAGACAAAAACATGTCTTAACTTAGCGTGTGCGGGAAAATGTTAAATTCTACTTTTTTTTAAGAAATCCAAAAAGTTTTTTGGCCCCAGCCTTTCTGCTCAAAAATAAAGTTCAATAACAGCTATTGTCAATAAACTTTCTTTGGCACTTTTTAAGAAAAAATTGATGGGAAAACATTAAATTTTCCTGGAATATTCAAGATTTGGATTTGCTTGAAAAAAGATGATAATTGTAAGGTTCATATTAAAAAAAGATTCAATCAAATTGCATGCATCCATAAGTAATTTGAGAATTATTCAAATTAAAAAATGACAAATAGTAATTTGAGAATCATTTAAAAAATGATAGTTGTATCTTCACCTACCTAACATGTTTGGTAGATTTTTCACTTTTATTGAAACATAATAACAGCATTTTTATGCACATTCTTTTCTGCATGGAAATCTTGAATCTAATTTAAGTCAGCATGGACATCGACAATTTAAGTGTGCACTTGACATCTAAAGAAATTTAGATGGAAATTCAACGTTAATTTTTCATCAAGTTGCAATAAGGATATAAATGAATTCCCTGATTTGACTCAATAAGAAAACAAAACCATGAAGGTATCACAATCTAGATTGCATAAAGCATAGTTACACTTCGTAGTATTGATGCATGAATAACTACTAAATTAAATGTTCAAAAAATGGCATTCTTTAGATGTGTCAGTCAATCTCAGCCTCATATTAATTACCTCAAAATGATAGCTGAACCAGAACTTGCTGAACAATAGAATTGACCAAAAGATTGTATACCTGTATGTGTGGGTGAAAGAGAGTTAGTTGATGAATCTAATACTACCATATAAACTGATAGGTCAGAACATTACTTCAGAAGAGACACTTGACCCTCTTGCATCCCTCGTCCAACATATAATCGAGGCTACAAAAAAATATTTACATAAACATGAATAAATAGGCCAGTGGGATTAAACAACCAACTCTAGTCATCCTTAAGATGTATTAAAAGAAAATGTGGTGAAGAAAATAAGAGTAAAATGGTAGGTTAAGTTAAAATGGGCAAAGGGTTGTGCTGTAACAAACAAACCTTGTGAATATAAAACAAAAAGACTTGCCAAAAACTATTTAATATAACGGATGGTTTGAGTTACATAACCAATTAGGGTTTGTATTGTGGATTCTTTATTACATTTTCCTATATCAAAAGCAGGTCAACAATTATCATTTTTCTATCAAGTTCAAACATTACGTCAAACTGACATGACAGTGAGCTCCTAAATTCTACTCATAATCATAACTTTTATGTGGGACAACCTCAATCAAATAATAGTTCCAAAAACAAAGAGCAAAATAAAACTTGCCCATAAAGTTTGGAGTAGAGGATTTGTTATCTATTGCCAAAATAAGTTTTTTTATTTTAAATTAATAGCTATTTTTGATGGGCAATGAAAATTTTATCCAATATGTAGGTATTCAAGTGAGGAACATTACTAGGATTTAGTGCATGCAAATCTATTCTCTGGATAAGAAACGAGCATGGTAAGACTATTGAAGAATGCTCAGTATCTATTAGCATTGATCTAATACCACAAATAAAACTGATACGATTGTTCAGTTAGCAACTAGCATGCCCTTGGAACAAAGACAGTTGATTTGATATTGAGGAGAAATCATGCATAAATGAATATTGGATGGTGAACTTACTTGAGCCCACCAAGAAAGTAATTTGCAGATCCTCCAATTTGAGATTTCAATATAAGTGATTACAGCAGGAAAGAAAAATAATGTCATTCCTACAACGTTGCTGATCAAATAAATTGCAACCACAATCATATACGATGATAAGCAGAATAGATAAAGATTGCTCTGAGATAGTTTTGTAGAGCAAACAGAATTTCTTTGAGAAGTAGAATAAGCAGTTGGAAGTGTTATCGTCCATATTCCACAAATACAGAATTTAAGAGCAAATCTTAGTTTCTGATAGAAGCCCAGTGTATGCCTTGCTTTCCATGTAAATGCAATGTCAAGAGTCACTGCAATTAAAATATGATTAACAGAACAAGTCAGCACAGCGTCTCTGATATTGACAAAACTATGCAATCAATGGACAGCATTTTATTCAAAGTTAATTCAGAGAAGGAAAGCACAACCTTGCATAAGCCTAAGCACTGCATTTGTCACAAAAATACTTAATATATCCTCAAAAATTGAAGGATCAAGTAATTCTAGAGGAGTTTCTAAGTCATGCCATGCCATGATTATCATAACCTGCAAATAATGTCAAATGTTTATTGAGAAGAAAAAAAGGAATCTTTCTTCAATCAGAAAATCATTAAAAACGACAGCTAAATTTATAGATCACATAAAACCTGGAGAGCAAGTACAAGAAATGTCCACATTCGATCAAAACTTCTGAATATATGCCAAAATGATCTAATCTCTACGAAGTTTGTCTTGCCCACCCATTTCTGCGTTGAAATTCCAGTTGGCATCTCCTAAATGACACAATGTAGAATATCAAATTAATAACATAAATCAAATATAATGCAAACCATCACTTAAGTCAAACTGCAATATAAAGCAAAATTGAGTTTGTGAATAGCTACGGTGATTACCATTATTCCTAACCAGAGCAAAGAATAATAAGTATAATGTCAAATTTATATTTGTCAAGTACTTCCAAGAAACAATATATCTATAAAACTTTCTCACTGTTGTCTATTGTAGTTGCTAGCCCAACTGACAGGTAAAGATGTAGAATATGAATTAAAGTGCATATTTTTTATTCAAGATATGATACATGGAATTACCATTAAAGAAACTAATGTTAATTCCAAACTACAAAGCAGAAAGCAAATAACTATAGCATTTGATAAAATCTTAATGACTTATGATAAAAAAAAGGCCTACAACTCTTGAACACTAAGTTAGAAGTGAAGTGGAAACTTTTGCAAGACCTTGGCATTGATACAAAAAAAGTCATTATCAAGACGCATGGGCCAACCGATCTTAAAACAATCAACAGACCTGTGAGAGAGAAGTTAAGAGGATTAGCAGTTTATCCTAACACTTATATGCACTGGATGAAAACTTTAACAAGTATTGCTTACCAGAAGAATTCATTCAAATCATCATAGTTTCTCCATGTAGAATGATCAGCATTCCCATTTTTACTTTTCAGGGCTTCCTTAAATAATAAGGAAGATATAAGAATAATTAAAGGAGGACTAAATAACAAGGAACATGAGAACAGATATGTGAACCTCCTTTATGACAGTGTAAATAGGAGTGACTATGTTGTTGAGAAAAGATTCATGCTCTCCTCCATATGCAGGTACGGCTTTCTCTCCAGTATTCAAGTCAATAGCACCAGATAGCACCCCATATAAATCATATGCCATCTAAAATGAAAATTTTAAGAAATCATATAAAGTAACAAACGGATGTGTTAAGAAATAGGAAGTCCAATTTAACACTTATCAAGGCCAAGTACTAGATACTATTGCTCTGCTCCATGTATTTTCAAAAATTGCATGATGTTAGTACTGCCACACTATTCCTAATTGTTTATGACTACTTTCTCAAGTTATTTTTCTGTCACCAAAGTTCTAAACCATGAAAATTGAACTAAAAGAATTTACACGAAATTTGGACAACTTGAAAATGAAAATCTAGAAACACTTTTAGAACTTAGAAATACAAAATGAATAAAAAGGATGTATGGAACATCTTACCTGATGAAATATGTAGCATAGGCACTCTGGCATTAGCCGCAAGTTAGCAGCTTCACCCCATATAAGCAGATAAAGAGCAATATATAACAATTTATATTGCTGTACTTCCTGCTTCACAGATGGCAACCTGAGGGCATCATGAAAATAGAAGACACAATGTTAGCACAAGTAAGATAAGCTTATGAATATCTTGGTGTCAAGAAAGTCAACAGGAGAGGATTTAGAATGTCTTACAAAATGTTACTCCGTCGCCCTAAAAATTTACGCCATTTCAGATAATTTTCAAATATTTTCAACATAAGTTCATGTACTGCTCTATCATCAAGCTGAGAAAAAATATAAATATTGTAACAAATGCATGTTCACAAAAAGAAAATAGTTGAGAATTAGATTGAGAAGATGGTACCTTCAACATGGATGTTGGCTTTGGACTGAGCCTACCATGTATATTAGCAAGCAGTAAGATAAGATGTTCCCGCTGATTAGCTACGTTGCCTTTCTAGAAAACATATCAGCATTATAAGCTACAGCACATCGTTGAATTAAGATGTAAGGATACTTAAAAGAAACCTCGAACTATCCACATAATGCACGAACTAAACCTTGTGTCAGTATTCTACCTGAAAGCCAAACCAACATTGGAGCCACTCTAGTATATCTCTGCTGCCACCCATCTCCTGAGAATCCTTTGCTATTGGAAGACCTCGAACATTACGAACAGCAGAGACTGCAGCCTTAATCTATAAATACAAATATACAAGTTTAAAATGTATTCTGATAGGAGCAGAGGACATTAGATTAAAGGTTAAAGTGTTGTAAGTCAAAATGTATTGTTAGTCGTAGCGCCTGTGTGATGTAGAGGTGCATAGCCGCCGACACCTTCTTCCTCTTCGTAACTTTCTCCCAACTCCTCTCCCGCGACGTTCTGTTCATCGTGTTTTCGCTAGCTCCATCCCGAAAAGCCCACCGCAGCAGCCTGGTGCGAGCCTCTCCTTTGTTAGGACCGCTAGATCATCGGGCGAAGTTGAAAGTCCTTTTTGAGTCACACCCGGAACCTGCTCGCATGCATTGTGCTCATTTGTCGCCTCGAATTCGCATCCTTCCTCATAATCGTGTTCCAGCGACATAGGACAACCGCGTC
>JAOBBC010000128.1:3232995-3249872 GCA_025388495.1 Curcuma longa
CTTTCTCGATTTACCTCCTCACAGATGGTCGTGGGACCGACCGTGTGGGGCCGCTAAGGTGGCGGATCCACCTTTTGAAGAAGAATTAGTTACGATAAATTCCTGCAGTATAACTGAGTTAGTTACGATGAAACAGAGTTGCAAAAAAGAGCAAAAGTTCAAATCTCAGCTAAGCCGAATAATATCCTTCTCCGTCGTGACTAACTACAATTTCTCGATTTATGAAACCGAATGTGTGGGGTCGATAGGGTGACAGATTCTATCTTTTATAGAAAAATTAATTACGACGAATAAAATAGATAAGGATTGATTTTCGATGAAATCGATGCAATGCCCTCTTTCATCGTGGTCAATAAATTTTAAATAGAAAATCTGAAGATGATTCCTAATTATTCATATTGTAAAAATAGTATTTTTTTCATAATATATTTTGTCTATTTTTACGTGTTATTAATTGTATCTTGTTCTTGTATGATTTAAATAGATGACCAGTGATTATATTTATCTAACGACACATTCAGTCGTTATTAAATAATTAAGATTATATATAATCATTAGATTATATATTATTATCAATAGTTATTAGTTCCAACTTGTCAATACGATAATTAAATAGATGTTTTTAAAGTATTTTTTTATGATCAACTTAAGAAAATTGTATTTATGGAACAGTCATTTAGATTTATTCATTCATAATTTATGGAAGGTCATCACCCGCTTCATGAACCATATATGACAAATCGTAAACTAAACCATAATCGACAGTTTCAAATTGTAAATTGTAATCGTATTAGACGGTTAAAATTAAGAGTCGATCTTTCAAAAATCGTAGAATCAACAATTTCGAACTATCAAACTGTCGAATCGACAATTCTGAACCATGGTTAGATCTAGGGACAGAGCTAAGGTGAGAGCGTCGGCGACAACTGCCTCCATCAATTTTTTTGATATAAGAGATGTAGAAGTATAAAAACGAGGAGCGGAAATATGGGGCAAATGGAGAGTGACTACACGATCGTCTCCCTCAACGTAAATATATATATTTCGCCCTTCAATATGAAATTATTGATTCCATCCTTGATCGAATCTTGTTGTAATTGTGTATGATTTTGTTATTTCTCTACTTAGTTGCTCACTCTAGCTAGAGTTCTCTTTCAAGATTTTTATATGGTTAATTTTTTTTACTCTTAGCTTATGTAAAATGGTAGAATTTACCACTTCAGCGGTCTCACACATCGACTTTATGATTATCTGTGAAAAGATAAATCGAGAAGCTAAAGTTAATCATGATGGAGGAAAGCAGAGTATTGTTTCTTCGACTCTTCTGTAAAAGGTAGAATCCGCCACCTTAGCGGCCCCACACAGTCGGTCCCACGACCATTTGTGAGGAGGTAAATCAAGAAACTGCAGTTGCGCAGGTTATTTCTTCGACTCGATCCATCGATCTATCGATGGAGATTTCCTCCAAAGTGAAATTAAAGCCACCATAATTAAGTAAGTTAAGTCGTCAAGCACAAATATAATTAAACACGTTCATGCACGCACGCCCGCCTGTGGCATCGAGAACAGCGTGCATGCGTTCGTCGCAGAGGAAGGAGACCGACCGAGCAGAGACAACACATGGAAGCTCCCAGCAGGCCACAATCATGGCGGAGCAACGCATGATGCATGCATGCCGGTACTCCTGCGTACGTACAACACGATCACATGACGGTGCAGGCGTTGACGTCGTCGTCGTTGAACAGGTTTCCGACGCGGTCGTCGCCGCGGTAGGCCTCCGGCGGCCGTCCGTGGCGGTCGCCGTTGTATCCGTGCTTCCGGTAGTTGTAGCTGTCCCTGTAGGCGTCCTCGTCGTCGAAGTAGTTCTTCGCCGTCGTGAAGTAGAGCGGCGGCTCCGGGTTGGGCCAGAACTCCGCCTTCTTCCCGCTCCGCCTCACCTGCTTCAGCACCTTCCCCCGCTCCACGTACCCCGTCACCGTCACCTTCTCCATCTCCACCTCCACCTCCACCGAATCCACCCCTCGAAGCTTCATGAGGGCCTGTTTCACCACCCTCTCGCACCCTGTGCAGCACATCCTCACCTTCAGCTCCACCGTCTGTATATCGATCGATCATTAACACGAATATATCAGATTGATTCGATCGGCTAAAAGTTTCATTTTCTAGCTCGATCGGAAATTAAACGAACCTGCAGAGACACAGACTTTCCGTTCGTCTTCTTCCTGTTGATCATCCTTGTGCCTTCTGTGTAGTAGTAGTGGGCGCTGTCGCCGCCGTTGCTGGTGTTGCGGTAGCAGTAGGCGCTCCGGTGGTCGCCGGAGAAGAAGATGGAGAGCAGAGTGTTCAAGGCTCTTCCCATGGCTCGCGATCGAGGAAACGTTACGTTACCTTACGGATTTAATTTGAAGGGAAACAGGACAGGGATCAGGATATTATTCTGGATTAAAAAAAATCTAATTATCATAATTGTCGTGAAAAAGTCAAGACGAGCCCAACTTTATCTATTGTTCAAATTTATTCTATAAGCTAATAAAGATAAAGCAAGTTGAATTTAAAATAAATTAACAGGCCATAACTTAGTTGATTACGATGAAACAAAATTATTGAAGTGGACAAGAGTTAAATCTCAACGAAGTTGAGGCAATGTTCTCCTCTATCATAGCCAACTACGGTTTCTCAATTTACCTTCTTATTTATGGTCGTGAGACTGACCGTGTGAGACTGTTGGAGTGATAGATTTTACCTTTTTACTAAAAAGTTTAAAATAAACTAAATTTTTAGATGTTATCAAGTTTTGAATTCAAAATTATTGCCCCCGGAGCATAGTTGAGTTGGTTACGACGGAGCAGACTTGCAGAAAAGGATAAGGGTTTGAATCTCGGTAAAGTCAAGCAATACTCTCATCCGTCGTGACCAACTACAGTTTCTCAATTTACCTCTTCACAGATAATCATGAGACCGACCATGTGGGGTTGCTAGAGTAGCAGATCCTACTTTTTTTTTTAGAAGAATTCGAAATTATTTGATGTTTGAAAATTTTATATGTTAAAGTTTGTTTGGTTAGTTAGTGAGTTTGATATTGTAATTTTATTTGTTTGTTTGTTTTAAGAGTTTATTTATTTATTTATAAATTTGATAAGAAATTTATTGGTAAATATGATTTATAAATTTTATTGATAAATATTTCATATTTTTTATTTATAATTATTATTAAATTGAATATATGAATTATATAAGTATTCAAACTTACCTCAGCTAACAGTTTACAATCTATATATATAAAACGAGGATTATGAGAGTTTAAATCTCATATATAATATATTATACTTGAGGAGTTTAAAAAATTAATGATATTGGATTATCTTTTAAGATTCATCTATGTTTCTTAATTTATCTTGATATATAGTAGTTGATGAAAAATTTTTATAGAATCAATTACTTTCAGGATTAATTGAATCATAAAAATTGAATACCTAAATTATATATATAAAAGATTAAGCATGTTGTTAACTTTTTGTGAAAAGGATGATCCTTTCAGAATTCACATAATTAGGAGTACTTTTTAAAAAAAATTTACTCTATTATTTTATCCCTTGTGGCGCATGCGGCGCTCGCTTTCCCCTTATTAGTGCTGGAATTATGGGTACGAGTCCCCACCACAGGAAGCCATGGCTGACACCAATCCAATTTTTTAAGAACAAAAAAGAAAATATAATAAAAATAAATAAGTAAATAATAAAACTCTATTTCAAGAAACAGAGTGTGTGAAGAAAATCTTTTGAAATTTTCAGAATCTATCAGAAATGGACCTTTCTTTTTGCCAAACTTTGATATCTGTCACTAGATTCTATTCCAAACCTGATAGAAATCTTTTGAACTGCCGCACCAATTTGATATTGTAATTAAGTAGGCAATGGATCATACTTTCGGCGGAAACAAAGTTGAATTTCTAATATCTCGGAGATCAATTTTTGAGCGTACATAAGCTATGTCACTGACGAAGTAATAGAGTTGTATGTAAATGAATCAAATGTTTTTGAGTAAATTTGTTATTTAGTTTATTCGTTCAATAAGTATAAGATCAATTAAATGAATAAATTTAAATAATTCATTATTTATATATGTTCAATTTATTAATATTCATGAATATAGATTGTGAACAGTTAGCTGAGGTAATATCCTTCTCCGTCGTGGTCAACTGTAACTTCTCGATTTACCTCTTCACAGATAATTGTAGAGCTAACCGTGTGGACTCGCTGGGGTGACGGATTCCACCTTTTATTGAAGTGAACTGTTCATGAATGGGGCATAGTTGAGTTGGTTACGACGGAGTAAACTTGCTAAAGTGGACAAGGATCAAATTTCGATGAAACTGAGGCAATACTCTCCCCCATCGTAGCCTTATAGCTTTCTGATTTACTCCTCATAGATAGTCATAGGACCGACCATGTGAGACTGTTGGGATAGCGGATTTCACTTTTTGCTAAAGTGACATGTTCATGAATAATATAGTAAATAAATAAATAAATAAAAATTTTAAACTAATCAAATAATTTTATATTATCCAACTCAATATTAATCAAATAAATTTTAAAATCTAAAAATTTTAAATAAATAAATAATCCTGTTCTTTGGTATAAACTGGAACTGTCATGCTCAAAACCAAATTAACATAAGTTTTAAAAAAAGAAATTAAATCATTTTAACGATTTAATTTATTTTAGATTTATAATTTGATTTGATTATCTTATCAAATAAATTTGAACAATACTAAATTTGACTCGATTTGACTCGTTTATAACTCTATGAAAATTATCTACCTTTAGAATTTATCGAACGAAATTCGAACAGTTGAGTTACTAAAAAAAAAGTTAAATTTCGGCCAAACCCTAATGTGTAATTATGGTCACAGATCAAATATGGACCTGGAACACTAGCACTAGGGTTCCCTCTGAATTGATATATCTTGTTGTGTAATTATGGTCACAGATCACGCTGTGGTTTGGTGACAATAGGGCGACCTAGCTAATTAATTAGGTTGATTACTTTTCCTACCAAGCAAGGGCACCATTTTATTATGCCCCTGGGGTATTATTGAATTGGTTATTACAATACAGACTTGTTAAAGTGGACAATGATCAAATTTTGACAAAGCCGAGACAATACTCTCTTTCGTAGTCAACTTTTCGATTTACTTCCTAGTCACAAATGATTGTGGGGCTGACCGTGTAGAACCATTGGGATGATGGATTCTACCTTTTACTGAAGGGTACCGTTTTATTATTGTTAAGAATTACATGATTTTAGGAAGAAAAAAAATATTTCTTTTGGCCCGCGAGAAACACTCTAATGTTTAGATAGTCATAATTGAAGAGATATACCGCTCTCGTAAAGTTACTATCGTATGTCTAAATAGGTCATCGTCAATACAACTTGCGATAAGAGAACAAGACTCGCGATAATGGTTAAGAGTTGAGGGTCATGACAAGTACTTGCGGTGCAACTATCATAGCCACACCATGACCATGGGCTTTATTTGTTCTTAGATTGTAAGTGATAGAAGTATGAAGATGAGGAATTCAATAGTTGAGTTGTTGGTTTGGACTTAAAGTAAGTCAAATTTTAATTTATTCAGAAATATTTGATAGACTTTAACATCCAAAATAAAAAAAAGATCTATATTTTTATAGTTAAAATTACCTGATGAAAGAACAAAAAAGAAGTAAAATTTGAACATGCCCTTTGAAAATTTGCGAAAAATCGAAAGGATGTTCTTTTTATTAAAAAAAAAAATGATAAATCTCAGTCAGTCGCATTAACTCAATCCCTAGGGGTGACCTATCCGGCCCCACGGAAGTTTTCCACCGACCACCAGGATAAATCGGGAAGCTCACGCAGTGACCAACACAGATGTCCAGCATCCTTTGATTGTGATCCCTATTTAGAGGAAAATTCCTAGGAGGTTCTTTTCATTGAAATTATTAGAATGACACTCCTCTTTTATTTATTATCATAATAACATCCTATTCCCTATCAAAATATATATTTATTACAATTCGATAGCTACTAACAATTATAATTGTTACGATTTTATAACTGTTACAATAGACATTTTAATTTTCATCAATATTAATAATATTATATTTTAACATCATAATAACTGTTACAATATGAACATTTCATCTCTGATCAATCTTAATCAATATTATATTATTATAATACTTTAATTTTTATCAATACTAATAATACTATGATGTAATAATTATATAACATAGTTATTATAATTAAATAATAATTATAATCTCATAGTTACTGTAACAATATTAAAAATAAAAATAATTTTAAAAAATAAAATATACGATGATAAGATAAGGAATATCTATGATGATACTAATAAAAAAAATATCCTTTTGATTTTCCCAGTTGAATATTTTGTCAATCCACAACAAAACTCACATTAACATATAAAAAGTTAAGAGTGAGAATCTACTTTAATCATTGTCTTTGTTCTTTTGGTAACACCTATAATAAAATACTGATGCCATTTTCACAGACTGATCATTGCTGAGCACCATGCGATCATTCCTCTGCACGCTCACTGATCTACCCATCTTTTCACGACTATTCTCATGTGTTTGTTCAGTTCGTTTCATAAATATACAAATTGACAATCATAAAATCTCAGAGAAGAAAAGGCAGCAGAACAGAAAATGAATACAAACAACCATAAGATGAAGCATGCATGTTATGAGGAGACCCTCGAGACATAATTGATAGTTGAGTTGGTTACGATGAAATATAATTATTGAAATAGATAAAAGTTAAATCTTGACGAAACCAAGATAATGCTCTCTTTCATTGTGGTCAATTACAACTTTCTAATTTACCTTTTCACAGATGATCGTAGAACTGACCGTATAAGATTGTTGAGATGGTGAATTTCATCTTTTACTAAAATGCAGATTACGAGGAGACATGAGCACCATTCCGCTGCTGTTGTTGCTGAGGAGGACGACGGACAGGCATCCTAGAGCAAGCCCAGGACTTGAATTAAGGCTCGGTTAACACATAGTCCAATTCAAGATAGAATTCAAGTCAAGTCAGGACGTCCAACTTGTGATAGAATTCGTGCCAAACCAGCTCGCATCGATTCAGCTCAAAGGGAGGCTTGATTGGAGACGTGGACGAGGGACAGATGCATGTGGCACACAGATGTGGCGTACACTTTGGGAACACACAGACATCTCTTCAAAACTGTAGATCCGTTATCTCAATGGTCTGTTTAGAGCCGACTCCACGGAGATGAGAGGAGGTCATTCAGGTACATAGACGTTAGACACATGACAGGATCGACCCTAAGTCGTTATCTCCTGTAATTGACTCCTGACGATTACACCAATAATACTATACATCCACCGTCTATGCTACATAAGCACCGACATCTCCTCAAGATATGAGAGAATGTATAGTTGGAGTCACTAGATGTGGCGTAAACATGATCCGAGGATGTGCATGTGATATGTGTGGGATGTCTGATCAAGCTGCTGTTTCCCACTCGGATCATACCATACAAAGGGGTGTCGGCTCTCGCAGACAAAGGTACGAGGACAATATATTTTCTACACTTGTCTGTTATTTTTTTTCCAGCTCTCTCTTCCTGCTTGATAGGTCTGACTTGAATGTCGAAGGAGTTTCATCAAGATCTGCTTTGATCTCCCTTCTAATTTTTTCTTAGTCTAGTGCTTTAAGACTTCTCATCATCGACGGAGACTCTCGTTGAAATCACTGGTCTTCGCCGGATAGGGGCTGATTTTCGCCGAGAGCCTTGGAATTCTCTCGCTGTCCACCTACTTGAAATTGCCCTGTCAACAGCCGATCCGACATCAGCCTATACTTGTCGGCACAAGTTGACCCAACCCTCATTGATCCTTCCTATGCCTGACTCACCCGAAGAACTTGGCTTAGACGCGCCGAGTGGGCTACCCATCCCTGATCTTAGCCGGGTCATAGCCGATGCATGTTGTTTGAGTATTTAGAGTCTTCATGAATCAGAAATGGGTTGGCAAGATGCTAAACCGGCAAGTCTCACAACAACAGTAGTAGATATATCATCAGGACAACTTGGGTGCTAAGCGACGGATTGGTTTCATGCCATAGAATGTAGATGCATCCAATTTCCGACCCATCGCTGGATCTAAGAGATGAAGTTTCATATGCTATGCTAGAATAACATTTCAGTAATAATGATGGAATCCAGCAGTCCTACATAGTCAATTTTATGACTATCTGTGAAAAGGTAAATCAGAAAGTTACAATTGACTATTGCAGGACAATATCTCGATGTTCCGGTTGAGAAGAGCATATGGACAAGTCACCGGACCTTTGTCAGAGCAGGCGTGAAACAGGAAGAGGGGTCTGGCGCGCTGCTAGCTCCTGGACCTGGGAACACAGCAAACGTGAGTAGGAAGGCCAGGGGGTGCCCCGGCGCGACCACTCCGACGCTCAAGTTAAGAACAACGGGAGGAGGAAGAAGGTGAACAGTAAAAGACTTGAGCGTGAAAAAGAGTAGAAGAAAAAAGAGCCTACCTGCTGAGCAAAGAGTGGTCGTTTTAAAGAGAGATGAGCGTGTACACTTGTCACGTCATCATTTAAGGAATATCCCATCAAGATTAATGAAGTGTCAGGAACAATCAAGTTCCCTGTCCCATCGCCGGTAAGTAGCCATATGTCATGGCCCACGCGGATGTCAGAGGGATGGCAGTAATAAATGGGGGTGTGGACTTGTCAGAAGTCGTGATGGGATATGCCGAGGCACTGTAGGGCGCTCCGTTAATTTTTTGATAAGAGGTCCACACGGCAAGGGTGGTGGCCGCCTGGCGATCCGGGCACTGAATGCCCCCATTCGGCGCTACAACCGAATAGGGGTGTAACCGAATGGAAGCGTAGACGAATGAGCGATTCGGCCACTGAGCAGACCGAATGGACGATTTGGCCACTGAGCGGGCCGAATGGGTGATTCGGCCACTGAGCAGACCGAATGGGCGATTCGGCAACTGAGTGGGCCGAATGGGCGAATCGGCCACTGAGCGGGTCGAGTGGGCATGCGACTGGGCTCCATGCGATCCAGCAACTTATTCACTCTGAGCCGAATGGGATATCAACCGATGGCTTCTTTGAGCGAGTAGAGAGAAAAGGGACTTGGTCAATCAAGTCTGAAGGTGTGGCTGACAGGGCCTTTGGGTGAGACCAGGATCGGACTCGAGTCGAGTCAGGGTTCCCTATGGGTTATTTCCGTAACACTCGACTTCGTCAAAATTTGATCTTTGTCTATTTCAATAAATCTACCACGCAGTATATGCAAGAATAACATGTGTTAGAGGGTGCGTCCGGCAAAGCTACTTTTGATGCTCAAGTTAAATTAGGGAAGCAAGAGCAAAATGTAGTGAGAGAGCAAGCTAGAGAAAACTGAGAATCCTCTTTTATATGACTTAGACTCCATCAGCGCCAACTCTTTTATAGGACCGACCTGGTCTTGTCAAGGGCATACCTTTTGACGGTCGCTTGATCATCCACGACAGTAGAACGTGCACTCCATTCTACCTTGTATAGACCGGAGCCATGCCTTTTGCACCTGTCAAGGCCATGCCTATAATGGGCTAGGGGTTTGTTGTCTTTTGGAGGATTATACCATATGGGTACGGGTCGACAAAGGTCTATGTTGTTCGGAGGGTATAACTGAGTTGGTTACGACGGAATAGAATTGTAGAAGAGGGTAAGAGTTCGAATTTTGACGAAACCGAGATAATATCCTCCTCCGTGATGATCAACTAAAGTTTATCGATTTACCTCCTCACTACACACTTTGGAGGCTAGCACTCTAGAACCGAATGGAAGAGCAAATCTATTCGAAATTATGAATAGTTAATTTAATTATATAGGAAAAATAAGGCTACGAGACAACATGTTGAAACAGTATCAAAAATGTAAAAGAGAAGAGCTAGCATGGAAATATAGAATAATATTAGTAGAAATTATTTTGAAACTATTGATGAAGTTGAATTTATGATATCTCAATATGAAATCTATTTAGCCAATTCAGATGTTATTAATGAAGATGTTGAAATTCCAACTCTTAATTCTCAACCAACTAAATCTCAAGTTATCTTTTTTGTTGGAGATCATTCAAGAACAAGAGTGCAAAGAAAGGTAAAGTTGATGATGACGATATAAACAATGCAATTAAACAAGTAGCTCAAGCCATTACAAGTTCAACATCTAAAATGGCTAACTCAACTGAACTTCTTATTTTTGAGAATGAAGTGTGGAGTTTTTTGAGTCAATTAGGTGTTGAGTGACAAAAATTTTTTACATGTTATTTGTATCTTATTTAACGCTCGAAGATGTTAAGAGTTTTACTTGGATGTCCTTGTGAAAATCACAAAAATTTATTATTCCAAATGATGGAGGAAGAGAATCCACCGCATAGTTAGCATGTAGAAAGTTGGGGTTTGCCATATTGTTTCTCTTGCCTTCTCATATGAAAATATAGTTCACTTTCTATAATTTAATATTGGGCAAAAATGAAAAGAGCATTCCTTTTTTACCGAATTGTTTAAGGGCTTCCCATTTTAATTTTTTATCAAAAGGACACCCACCCCATGTACAATTATCCAACTACAGTCTATTATATTATTCTCATTATTATCTCTTTACTATGTTTTCCGTCTAAATCTTGAACTGAGAGCATGCTGTAGTAATAACAAAATTGTAGCTGCTACAACTATATGATAGCTCAATTATAATAGTTATGAAATCGTAGCTGCTACACAGTTGTAACAACTACAAATTCGTAGCTGCTATAATATGAATGTTAAGTAAACTTTGAAAGGTTATAACTTTTATCTATAAATTTTGAGAGGTCATAACTTTTATCTCAAGTTGAACCATGAGAAACACAATATATCAAATTAAAACTCGTTCAGAGGTTTTTATTTATTACTAAGTGTAATTGTTAATGATCTAATCTTAGGTCCAAAATATCATTTAAAGATTTTTTAGAAATTCTGAAGAATTTTAGTCCTCTTTATTTAAAATTATTTAGTATATTATAGCAGCTACGATTTCATAGCGGTTATATTATTATAATTGTAACAATTAAGATTTTGTAACTGAACTATGTGGAAGTAGTTTAGTTGTTGTAGCTACAAAATCGTAACTGCTATAACTATGTAGCAGCTATGATTTCATAGCTACTACAACGCGCTTCATCGATTTAGTATTTCTTAACAATAATTATATCATTTTACATAAGAGGAGAGTGTTTTTTTATAAAAAAATTAAAATAAATTTTTTTTGACGATTCAATGCAAAAAGGAGTGCGCTTTTCATCATTGTCCTTTAATATTTATGTCCAACTTGTGAGATACTAAGCTTCTGTATTTCAGATAAATTTATCTTCTTCCACTCTCCCTCAAAGTCAATGTTGGCCATCACCTTCTCAGCAAAATCAAACAAAAGTCAAAATCAAAGTCAAAGTCTTCAACATAATCACCTTCCTCTCACATTCCTTTAATTTTTTTATTATTTCACGAATCAAAAATCTCCCCCTCTATATTTGATTTTTCTTTATTTTTATTTTTAAAATTTCCTTTCTCCTTTGGGAGAATCTTCTAGAGACGATCCATCCCTCTATTATTCATCCTCTAAATAAATGAACATAAGAAGAAGCAACAACACTTCTACCTCCATAGAAGACTAATGGCAGACTGATCACAATAACTCGGAGCCATAGTGTAATTTTGACTTCTCTTTGTGAGCTATAAATCAAGTTCCCTATGGACTCATTGTGCCATAGTGCAAAAGCAACCAACCATCCATATCGGAATGCGCTTCCTTTCCGATATTGATATGTACGATGCGGTGCCGAAACCGATAGTGCTCTTTTTCCTCTATCTCGACTACCTTAGGTTTGCTACCTTGGTGGCTCTTTGCTTCCTCGGCCTTTACTCTTCGTCCGAGCCGATCATCTCCCCGTGGCAGGAGTATGAGTTTTACTTCCCCGATGACGACGCCGGAGACTCACCGCCGACGTCGAAGCTTGTGCCGGCCGGCCCTCTGAAGATCAAGAGGCAGCTGAGAGTGGTGGAATTCAGCAGCCTAGAGTGGAGATGCCACGTGGAAGATGGTGGCGACGAGGACAATGAACCCACGTGTGCCATTTGCCTAGGCAACTTGGCGGCGCAGGACAAGGTCCGGGAGCTCGGGAACTGTGCCCATGTCTTCCACGTGGAGTGCATTGATAAGTGGGTGGATTCGGGGCAGGTGAGTTGTCCTTTGTGCCGGGCAGACCTGCTGCCCGAAAAGGAGGATGACAAGTGGCGAAGCTTCCTCGGCCGTCCATGGTGGACCCCGTTCAACTAATGGCGGCGGATCCATGATAGATTTGGTCCAACCCCCATGTGGAAAATTTCATTCCCTTAAAGATAGATCTTGACATATCTATACATAGAGGACAAAAAATGAACAAGGAATCTCGAAGAGACAAAGCATTCTAATTCAAATTCGTCTTGATCTCTATTCTAATTCATATAATTTTTATCTTAAAATAATTTTCTTGACTTCATTTTTGATCCGAGAAAGAATCCCATTGAGCCGTGAGCTCATCGAAAGGAAATTAGCGGCTACTACGACGATATACTTTGAACGAACGATTGAATAAATTGAGTAGAAATCGCAATTCATCGTCATCCCCAACTACCTCCCCATCTAATTCTTGACGATGGTTCATCGTACATAGTGGTTGAACAACCCGGGGACCTCCATTCCACCACCTACTTCAACATTTAAAACATTAATTATAAATCTATAATATTTTAACCAAAAAATAAATAATCAAAAATATATATTAGATTTTGTTGCGTGTTACATGCTTATAAGCTTCCATTGTTGACTCAAATGTTCTTAGTCATCAAGGATTTGACAAGAATGCATATGCTAAACGTTTTTTTTTAATTTAATTTAATTTAATTTGTTGATCTATAAATGGTCCATTAGTAAGTAGGAGATAGCTTAAGCATAAGCAACCAACCACCCAAAGGTCTCTAGTAGGAGGATCGTCATGGGCTTCCCTTCCAAGGAGTACTTGGTGGTGCCGAAGCCGGTGGTGCTCTTCTTCCTCTTCCTCGGCTATATTAAGTTCCTCATCTTGATGGCCCTCTACTGTCTCGGCCTCTACGACTCACTAGAGCCGCTCATCTCCCCTTTGGAAGAGTTTGAATTCTACTTCTTAGACGATAATGGAGTCTCACCGTCGATGAAGCCTACATCAGCTAGCCCTTTGGAGGTCAAGAAACAGCTAAAGGTGGTGGAATTCGCTAGCCTAGCGCGTAAGTGCCATGTGGAAGAAGATGAGGATGACGACGACGATAATGGGCCAACGTGTGTGGTTTGCCTAGGCAATTTGGAGGCGAAGCACAAGGTTCGAGAGCTCAAGAATTGCATCCATAACTTCCACGTGGAGTGCATCGATAGGTGGATGGATGCGGGTCAACTAAATTGCCCTTTGTGCCGGGCAAGTCTATTGCCTACTATCTCAAAGGATGGCAAGTGGCGAAGCTTTCTCCGTCTTTAGGGTGTCGGAAATGATCTTTGAAAAATTAATAATATATATATCGATAATATTATATATATATATATTTATTTATTTCTACTCAATTATTATATATAGATTCATTGGTCAACAAAGTTGGGTTGAGTGTCAATTGTGACGAAAAAGAAGTTTAGGTCTCATTTGTCCAAATGCTTTGTATCTTGACTTGGGGTCTATTTAGTTAGTTGAGATTGACAAGTATGTGAAGAAAGACAAGGTATAGAAGAGAAAAAACAAAAGGAATATGTTACCGTAATAATCGTGAAGAAATCATAAAAGAGAAAAGAACGTATAAGAATTTAATATGGTTCAGCGATGTGCCTACTCTACGAAAGCAAAGGCAAAAATTTTCCACTAGAATTATGAATAAGGGTTACATATGTTCTATTTATACAACTCTAAGTCATATAGATGTATTACGATGGAAATACTCCTATATCATTCGCAATCGCAAAAAATCAACATCTCTAGTATGAAGCACGGCTTGGTTGTGGGCTTTCCAATAGCTCTAGCAACTGACACAGCTTAGTCGTGCTTCCCACCACAGTCATGTCATGCTGAACGTAGGTTTCCAGAATGAAACACGACTTCTGCCACACCCATGTGACATTCGTTCTCGAGACTGACACAACCTGATCGTGCTTCTCACCACGGTCGTATTAGAGACTAATTAAAGTTGCTACACTTTTGTAATAATTTTATTTAAAATTGCTAAATATATAAATTTTTTTTTTTGTCAAAAATGATACACAAATGGTTAATGTTGTTACATGACTATTTTTTAATCATTTGATTACTTTAAAAGCATGGTTAAACTTGGATTAACTTCTACACTGTAGTTAACTATTCAAATCTATTTTTTTAAAAAAAAATGATCATGTAATAATTGTAGACTAAAACTGTTAAATGATCATCTTAAAATCATTTATTTACTTTGAAAGTAAAATTTAATTTAAAATTGAATAGAAAATGATATTTTAAACCAACAGACTGTCATATTTTTAATTGTTTGGTGAGTAGATTTTAGTAGCCTCCTACAATATATTTATATATTCAAATTTAAACTCGTGTACCGAATTTTAAAATTTTACGATAAAATTCATATTACTTTCCTGTCTATTATTATTATTTTTAAAAAAGCCATAAAATATTTTTTGGAGGGTTAAAGGAGCATCCTTTTTGATGATCCTATTATAGGACAAAGCCGATGGACTTCTCCATGAGATTTACGAATGGTGCAGAAGGTGATTTTGTTGGTGTAATAGAACTCAGGTTAATATTGATCAAGTTGATCAAGTTTAGGTTGATTTGAATTTGAGTTTCGATATTTGAATAATATATTAGTTAAATCTTAAGTAGGTCAATGTTGATGGGATACTTGATGGTGAAGAATAATCTAAATGGATTAAGATTGATCGGACACTTACTGATCGGAAATTCAATGGAAATTGACAAAAGGAAAGTCCAAATAGATTAAGGTAAATTAGATACTTGGTGATCAGAAGTCCAATAGGGAGTTGGTAAGAGGAAAGTTCAAGTGGGACAAGGTTGACCGAATACTTGATGATCAAAAGCCAACGGGGAGTTGACAAGAAAAAAGTTCAAGTAGGTCAAGGTTAATCAGACACTTGGTAATAGGAAGTTTTGGAAGGTTAAGGTTAATTGGATGTTGGACAACGAGAAAATCTCAACAGATCATGGATGACTGGAGGTTGGGCAAAAAAAGTCCCAGTAGTTCACGGATGATTGTAAGGGATGATTGGAAATTCTTGCTAGATCGAGGTCAATCAGATGCCAGACAAGACGCGAATTCAACTTTTAAAAGGCTAGAATTAGGGTTAGCAATAGGCAAACCCTAAACTCAAACTCAAAATTTCAAGTTTGCTGCTTGGCAATCGATTAGTGCAATCAATTAGCCTAATGTGGATTGCTAACAGAAGGGTTCGAAATTAATTAATGTAATCGATTGACATCTAGCAAACGATTGATCAATAAAAAAATAGTCATTTTGTAAGTTTAAATAGTCGGATCTAACGTGGTAATCGATTGTGAGCAAGACCAATCGATTGGTAGACGAATTTCAACCTAATGTCAACCCTAGATAAAGGATTTTCATGCAAAGGGGGCGGTGCTGGTTCTTAAGAGTTTGGAGACGAAGTGTTATTGTATTTCTCACCACTAAGAGGCAAACCAAAGCAATAAAAGAACAAACAAAGCAAGGCTTTAATGGTAAAGTCATTTTCGCTTTCATTTGTATTTGCATTCTTATTTCTTATTATATTATTGAATTCTTATTGTGTATTATTGTAAGAGGCTTCTCTACCACCGAAAGGTGTCCGAAAAGGAAGAATTCATAGTGGAGATAGTGATCTCGGAGTAGACCCTTAAATTAGTCGCCTCAAGGAGGCAAATACCAAGTAAAATTCCTGAGTTGTGCATGTGAAGTAACGTTTGAATTAAAGTTTTTACTATGAATTCAAACGACGGATACAAGATCAAGACGAAAAGTAATCAGAGTTATTCATCCCCTGCTAACTCGCACGGGTCCTAATAGATTTCATCCACCCCAAGTGATTCAATATTGCCGGTCCTATAGCTAAATACAAACAGGTATATCAAGTATCGAGCAGGCCCCCAAGTGGGAGGGCATGTCGCAGTTGTCAACCCCATGATTAGACTCTTACCCAATAATATAAATTTGTCACTTAGAAATCAACTTGATTACGCCCTGAGGCTCCATGAGATTTACTAAGAACATTGCCAAAATATGTCAATATTTGATCTTCATTGTTACATTAAAAAATTTACACGTGGAATGTTCTAGAAGATTGGCCCCACTTAGAGGCTAGGTCAACCTAAGGTGGAATTTTAGTTGACCAACTTAAAGTTTTGTGGAATAGTATACTTTATGCTCATTGAAAGACACTCCATGTACTTATAACTAATGTTCTTTAATTTACTTCTAGGTAAAACACAGGAGAAAGTGTAAAATTAAATAGTAAAGTTTATTCTCTTTCAAATCCACATGTTCTAAGTGTAACTTGTGTTAGTACTGATGAAATCAAAATATCTCCATAATGGTATGATATTGTCCACTTTGGGCCTAAGTCCTCATGGTTTTATTTTTGGGCTTTCCCCAAAATGCCTCATAACAATGGAGATACTTTCCATCCTTTTAATCCCATGATCTTTTCCATGTACTTTAGATGTGGGACTATGTTTGCACCCT
>JAOBBC010000128.1:3304062-3323664 GCA_025388495.1 Curcuma longa
AATTTTAAACTATTATATTATTTCTAACAATGTTTTTAGGCCAAGGAAATGGGAAGGATCTATTATTTATAGATACTTTCACCCATACATTTCAAAAAAAAGACAAGACTTGGAGCGAGAGTAGAGCTAGAGCAATTAAGGTTTGGATTAATCTTAGATTTTAATTTCTAACTTCGATTCTAATAGTTATGTACCTGCTCTATCTTTATATTAAATGTGTTTCTATTAGATATAATCAATATAATATGCATTTATTTTAATATTTTTAATAACAATACAAGAGAAATATGATGAGCTAGAGCTAACACAAAGAGTTCATATGCTAGTGATGATAATGATGAATTTGAGCCCTCTGTTGGGAATAATCTGAGTATATAGCTGCAGGTGAGTAGGGGATCCAAAGGGGGAAAGATATTGGGAATGGATTCTTTGAGCATAACTCATAGAGTTGCTGGTACATCTTCTTCTACTCCACCAACAGTAAGAGCATAAATAGAAAACATAACTGAAGAGGTTAGCAATTCGAAGGGGATAATATTGCAAAGGGATCGAGAAATGAGATAATTACGCCAACAACAGGACTTCATAATGCGACATCTTCAGTTAGACTCTCCTCCAAATCAGATTCCTCCTAGTTCTGGTTATGACAGTGGTGATGATGAAGATGGTGGTGGTGGTGATGATGATTCTTCATGATCCTAATTGTGTTTAATTTTTATTTTTTCCAAATTAGTGTTTTTGAATATTTGCTATTTAATTTGTGAACCCTTTATTTTTTATTATTGATTAATACTGCTATTTTATTTCGAATAGGGTTGGTGAGACCAAGGAAGGTGATGAAATTTGGAAATTCATATCGCAAAAAGTAAGTCTTTACATATTATAGTTATCTTATACAAAATAATACTTTTTGTTTGTTTTCTCATATAGGAAAAGAAGAAGAAATATGGAAGGAGCAGAAAGTATTTGTCGAGGACGATGATATGGAGGAGGACGATGATATTTTTTGTATCTTATCATCGTTTTGATACTATTTGATATGGGATGTTTTTATTTGGATATGTCTAATATCTTCTTGGATTGGATTGTGCATCTTGTCGTCGTTTTGAGATTTGTTTCTTTGATGATGTTGACTTGTTTTTTGGATTGTGACTTCTTATATGGATTGTTTATATATTGGATTGAATGGTGTTGAAATGTTATATGTGGATTGAGTATTTTGTTTAATTGTTATATATTTGATTGAATATTGTGTTGGAATGGGGAGTTGTTAGAAAAAAATTGGATTGAGTATTGTTATTTGTAAATATGATTGAAGAAGAAAAATAGGGAGTTGTTGAAATTTGTTTTTGCTTTTAGCGACGAATTTTATGACGAATATATTTTCATCACAAATTTATTGGAATTACACTGCGTATCGTAAATTTTGCGATGAAAATAGGTTTTCGTTGCTGATTTAGCGATGAAACCATATTTTCATCGCAAAATCATTAATTTGGCGATGAATCTTATAACATTGCCCAATCGATGATGAAATTATAATTTTATCATCGATGTGCGATGAATCTTATTATGTTGCCGATTTTCATGACGAAATATTTTTGATACAAATCAAGGACAAAAATTTATTCATCACAAATTTATGACGAAAATAAATTTTCGTTGCAAAATCGACGATGAAAAATTTATTCGTTGCAGATCATCAATTATTGAAGTTTGTGATGAAATAAATGTTCGTTGCAAACTTACAATAAATTTGACGATGAAAAATTAATTAGTCTCAAAATTAATGATGAATTTATATTTTTTCATCGCATAATTTGACGATAAGTTATTACCGACAAAAATATTTTCGTTATGAAATATTTTAACGATGAATTATTTTTTAAAATTTATTGTAAAATTCATCGCAAAATATCTAATGTTTTTTTTAGTGGCTTGAAGCTAAGTATTTCCAAGTTCCAATTTGTTTAATTCAGCACAACTCCCAAAAGCTTAAAGTTGTTGTATAATGATGATCTAAAACTTAAGTTTATTAAGAGAATTGTCATCTAATAATTGGTCTCGTCCTATGCCTTGCATATCAAGATCACATATGACAGCCAGTCTAACTCCATATAAATTCATAAGCTCTTCAGGACCTAAAATTTTATACTGATAAACGACGCAGATCTTATGATATTCATCTCTACCGAATATATACTACCTTTGGGCTATGGAGAACATCAAACAAACTATTCTCATCCTCAACATCAAGTTGTGTTTGTTCCACTTTTGAGGTTGGTTATATGGATCTTATCCCAGTTCAAATAAATTAGTTAATTATTCGATTCTGTCGGAAAAGGTGATACTGTTTAGCCAAATTCCTCCATATTGAACAGTCTCTCCAACCATACAAGTCATACAACAATGAAACGAAGAGATAAAACCAACTATATCTTCCACAAAGACAACATATCTTCTAAAGCCAGATTATGTTTCACAGAAGATTTAGATCTGCTTGCTAAATGATATATCCAGCTGGTAGAGAGGAAATGGTCGAGGTTTGTGCATGGCAGTGCACTATAACAAACAAAGAGAACCGTGACAAACCCAACTAGGTCCACCTTCTCATTCTAACTTTATGCCCTCAGTTTAGGGTGTAATAATTAAAGTAATCTTGGTGCCACTTTTTCCTCCTTAACGGAAACAAAGCATGAACTGCTACAAAATAAAAAAGTGGGGAAGTAGGCCTAGGTTGGGACTTCTCTCCTTATGCTATTTGGCTTGCATAACAGTTCTTTTTCTGCAGGTGAGGCTAATCACCTGTACCATTTCAAGGTAGATACAAGCTGGATAGCACTATCTTTAGTTAGGTCAAATTGTAAACAGGTCCTACATTGACATCTTTTTGCTTCAGAATAAAACTTTATAAGTAGTCAATACTGAAGCAAGCTCATGAGATGTACCTTTGTTTTGAAAGAAGGCAGAATGTAGGAAGGGGCCGGTGCAATAACTAAGAAGCGAGCATTTTGCAGGACAGATGGCAAGCAGTGATCAGTAAGGGCCCATGAAGTTCCACTAATGCAAGAGTCCTTTAGTCCTATTTGATTCCATCTCTGCTGCAGCTCCACTTTTTGTCCAAGTATTAAGGTCTGCAAATTTTCTGGCAGCTAGTTAAATAGTGGTCATGCACTGGCTTAGTGTAATTTCTTGATGTGTTCATCATAATGTCAAGAGCGAATTCTGATCATTGATTTCATCAGATAATGGTCAATCATCCTTTATTTTGAAGTTCAAGTAAAACATCTTAAAAACTAATGTCTGATATAAACCACAAGATACTAAATTCTTTAGTAAAACAAAACTACAGTAGTTTCCCAGGATTTAGTTTAGGTTTCAGAAACATATAAGATTTGCAGTGGCATAAAATCTAGGAGTATGTCTACATCAGAAATGGTATCTCTAAGACACTAATTCAACATTATCCTAAACTGCATTTGATGCATCAGTCACAGAATGCGGATATCAATCTCAGGAATCATTTTAGAAAAGAAAGAAAACCATCAGCATTATTCGATCAATGGGCAATGAACAAGTGCGCTTCTAAATCCTTGCTTTATTTAATTCCATGCGCCTAATTTTTAATTTAAAAGAGATATTTCAGAAGTTGCATCATCCACAGTGAGGTGTAAGAACTGTTTAAACAGGTTTTTGAGCAGAGCCAATAGACAAACATCAAAGTCCAACCTGGAAAATGTAATCAAGACTAAGTTAGATGTTCCTGTCTAAGATTCGTGGTCAAGTGAATCAGTGAGAAATGATAATTGAGGTGGCGATGCAAAAGGTCCAGAAGAGGTTGAGGACACCAAGGAAGTCTGCAATACTCAAACGAGAGTTAGAATGGACGTCAAGAAAGTTTGGCGTAGCCACTCTAATACTCAAGTTAACACAGGGGTTAAAAGGAGTTGAAAATAGTTGAACAATGGAAGAAGGAGATGAATATGAGTGCGTGTATGGTCATACCTCCTACATATACTTTCTCTAGGATTTATATAACACAAAGAGCATCTTCCACATTAGAGCTAGTGGGGAGACTAGATCCGACAGCCATTGAAGGTCTCTCTAATCGCTAAGCGCTACGTGTCTGTTGAGGGGTATTTAGGGGACTAAATCTGACAACCATATGATTGTCTCTCCCTTCGAACGTGGTATTGTGTTTAGGAATATTTGTAATAGTTGTCAATGGGTCAATCATAAGGCATAGGCCTCAGCTATGAATAAAGATATACAGTATATGTGGAGCGACCTAGAAGATCAGATTATTTAGCTCCAGTGGTCGAATTAAGATATCTTGGAGTCGGGTGAACTGATTAATGAAATCTAGGAGTCTGAGTCCTCTGGAATCGAGGTGGTTTAAGCTGATGAAATCGAGAAGCCTGAGTCCTCTAGAGTCGAGGTGGCTTGAGCTGATGGAATTGAGGAGTCTGAGTCCTCTAGAATCGAGGTGGCCTTACTAATGGAATCGAGAAGTCTAAGTCCTCGAAATCGAGGTTGCCGAGCAAATAGAATCGAGGAGTTCGAGTCTTCTAGAGTCGGGGTGGCTGAGCTAATGGAGTCAAGGAGTCTAAATCTTCTGAAGTTGGGGTGACCACTTTGATTTCCACCTAGGTTTGACTTTTTAACCTTCACCTAGGCTTGACTTGTGACTTGACTCTGTCAAGTATAGGTCCCTCTTTTTGTTGGTGCAGTGGAAGCGGTTCGTGGATTGCTAGAGGGAAGGGGTGAATAATGCTCTTGTTAATGTTTTAGCAAGGACACACTAATTAAAATGACAAGTGTAACATCCAAAAAAATAATACAAGGCATGAATTACTTGGTACAATCGTTAGGTTGTTTTGTCCAAGAACTATAAAAGCTCCACTTAAAATTTCCTCGTTGAAAATGATCCAGAAGCCGAGAAACCTCATACAATAGTTGAGCTTAAAACACTAAAATAGACTTGAATGAAAATGTAAATCGAGCGTACATGTCTCTTCTTCTTTTAGCTTCAGTCTATTTGTAGCTATTTCTTCGATCTGATCGCTGTGATGATGTGGCATCTCTGGGTGCCTAGAAGTCTTCCGGGTGCTTGGATTCGTCGAATCTAATCCACTTTGACAATGGTCCGCTAACAACTGGATGGTTCTTTGAGATCCGAATGCCTGGAGATGATCTGAGCACCTGGATTCTGCTGATGTGGACTCCATCCTGATCTGCCTCGATAATAGTCGCACTGACCTGTAATGGATATTCGGGCACTTGGAATGGATCCGAGTGCCTGAACAGTTCTAGGTGCTTAGAATGGTCAATCTTGTGTTAATCATTTTCCTCCTCTGTTTTGCCTTGGTCGCCTTGCATAGTCTTCCTTCTGGCTTCTTATTTCTCGAATGCACTGAGCCCTTTCGGATCGCTCATATGCATCCTTCTCGCTCCGCTGGAGTACTCTTCCGTAGCTCCTTGTACCTCGGATGCACCGAGCCCATCGACTCCTTTCCCGTGCCATCCTTCTCCCTCGCTTACATCTTCTGCTAAGGTTCGCCATCTAGAACACGTGTGTTCTCCTACATCCCTATACACTTAGACACACACATTAAACACAACTCTGACCTAATTTTAAACTTATTGGATCACACATCAAAATTCCACTATGGTACTAACAATCTTCTCATTTTTTATATTGGTTAAACTAAGTTTGAAATTAGGATAAATGAATAAATAAAAATAAAGCAAGCAAAATGCAACAAATAAGTTAAGTAGAATAAGTTAAGTATTAATCATTCTAACTCCTCTACATTTATGTTTAATTTTCTATTTCTCTCTCCCTTTTGACAATAGCAAAAAATTAACATCAAAGTCCAACCTGGAAAAATGTAATCAAGACTAAGTTATATGTTCCTATCTAAGATCGCAATCAAGTGAATCAGTGAGAAATGATAACTGAGGTGGTGATGCAAAAGGTTCAGAAGAGGTTGAGGACGCTAAAGAAGTCTATAATACTCAAACGAGAGTTAGAATGGACGTCAAGGGGGTTTGACGTAGCCACTCTGATACTCAAGTTAACATAGGGATTAAAAGGAGTTGAAAATAGTAGAACAATGATAGAGGGAGATGAATTAATATGAGTGTGCATATGGTCATAAGTCCTACATATACTTTCTCTAGGGTTTATATAATAACATAAAGAGCATCTTCCACACCAGAGCTAGTGGGAAGATCAGATCCGACAGCCATTGAAGGTCTCTCTAATTGCTAAACACTACGTGTCTATAGAGGGGTATCAATGGGACCGGGTCTTACAACCATATGATTGTCTCTCCCTTCGAATATGGCGTTGCGTTTAGGAATATTCGTAATAACTATCAATGGACCAATCATAAGGCGTAGGCCCCAACTATGGATAAAGATATACAGTATATGTGGAGTGGCCTAGAAGATCAGATTATTTGGCTCGAGTGGTCGAAATCAAGATATCTTGGAGTCAGGTGAACTGAGCTAATGAAATTTAGAAGTTTGAGTCCTCTAAAATCGAGGTGGTTTAAGTTGATGAAATCGAAAAGTCTAAGTCCTCTAGAGTCGAAGTAGCCTTAGCTGATGGAATTGAGGAGTCTGAGTCTTCTAGAGTCGGGATGGCCTCACTAATGGAATCGAGAAGTTTAAGTTCTCCAGAATCAGGGTTGCCAACCTAATGGAATCAAAGAGTTTGAGTCTTCTGGAGTCAGGGTGGTCGAGTTAATAGAGTCAAGGAGTTTAAGTCCTCTAGAGTTGGGGTGACCACTTTGATCTCCACCTAGGCTTAACTTTTGACCTCTACCTAGGCTTGACTTTTGACTTGACTCCGTCATGTGTAGGTCCCTCTTTTTGTTGGTGCAGTGGAAGCAGTTTGTGGATTGCTAGAGGGGAGGGGTGAATAATGACCTACAATAATAATCATAATTTCTCTTGCTAATGTTTTAGCAAGGACACACTAATTAAAATGACAAGCATAACATAAAAAATAGTATAAGACACGAATTACTTGGTACAACCCTTAGGTTATTTTGTCCAAGAACTATAAAAGCTCCACTTAAAATTTTCTTATTGGAAATGATTCAGAGGCGGAGAAACCTCATACAATGGTTGAGCGTAAAACACTAAAACAGACTTGAATGAAAATATAAATCGAGCGTGTCTCTTCTTCTTCGAGCTTTAGTATATTTGTAGCTATTTCTTCGATCTAATCCTTGTGTTGACGTGGCATCTCTTGGCGCTTGGAAGCCTTCCAGGTTCTTGGATTCGTTGAACCCAATCCATTTTGACAACGATCCACTAACGACTTTAGATGACTATTTGAGATCCAGGTGCCTGGGACGATCCAGGCGCTTGAATTTTGCTGATGTGGACCCCATCCTGATCTGCCTCGACAACAGTCGCAATGACCTGTAATGAGTATCCGGTCGCCCGAAATGGATCCGAGCGCTTGAACAGTTCTAGGCATCTGGAATGGTCAACCTTGTGTTAATCATTTTCCTCCTTTGTTCTGCCTTGGTCACCTTAAGCAGTCTTCCTTCTAACTTCTTATCTCTCGGATGCACTGAGCCCTTCCGGATCGCTCTTGTGCGTCCTTCTTGCTTCACCAGAATACTCTTCCGTAGCTCCTCATACCTCGGATGCACAGAGCTCATCGATTCCTTTCCGTGCCATCCTTCTCACTCGTTTATGTTGTCTGCTAAGGTTCGCCATTTGAAGCACATGTGTTCTCCTAAGTACCTGTACACTTAGACACACACATTAAACATAACTCTGACCTAATTTCAAACTTATTTGATCACACATCAAAATTTCACTATGGTACTAATAATTTCCTCATTTTTGATATGGGTCAAACTAAGTTTGAAATTAGGATAAATGAATAAATAAAAATAAAGCATGTAAAATGTAGAAAATAAGTTAAGGATTAATCATTCTAATTCCTCTATATTTATGTCTAATTTTCTATTTCTCTCTCCCTTTTGATAATAACAAAAAATTAAGGTAATAAAAAATTTGATAATAATTATTCAAACTATAGAAAATTTTAAATTTTTTATCAGATTTAGAGCACAATAACTTTAATCATGAAAAATTTATTTTCATCAAAAATTTATTTTAATTAATTTTCTAATTATAAAAAAATATGATTTTCTTTTGATAATTATTAAAAAAATATTTTATCATTTAAAAATCTTGAAATTTTATATGCTGATAGAAAACTTATCATATTTTCATAAAAAAATAACTTTCATGAAAATTTTATACAAAATATTCTTAAGAATTATTTTTTCATATTGAGTCAAAGGAAAGACAAATTTTTTTGGTTGACTATCCTATAAAATTTTTAAGTTGTTAAAATTAATTTTGAAACCTAAAATAAATCTAAGCTTACTGGATTTATCAAATATTTTTTGAAATGAATAATTTTGATACTTTTTTATTTAGCCCTTAAAAATTTTATAATTATATTTTAGTACTTTATACAACTTATCTGAACCAGTAAAAAAATTTTTTAAGGATGATGTTGAGGAATCTACCTAGTCCCTTATTCTTAAATTTTTAATTGTGAATTTTTCATATTCTTCCTTAGGGCATGCACTAGAAAGTTTATTTTCTAGCTCAAAATTCATTTATTTTAATTCCATGTATTTCTTCCTAACTTTACATAATGACCTAGATAACATTTTAATTGCATCGTAAAGTTGATCGAAACATAGGTTACGTATCTCACTTATCATTTCAGATTCATCGATTGAGGCGTCTCTGTACTATTGCTTTCGTCGCTTGATGTCAAGCTTTTTGACTCTTCTTGATGTGTTGCCATCAATGCAAGCCCTGCTATTTGTTCGGACTTGAAATCTTTTGAGAGGTCATCCCATGTTGCTTTTAAATTTTTATTTTTGGGCTTCATCTTTTCTTTGGTTATCTTCTTGAGGTTGAGGCAGTTATCCTTGATGTAACTTTATTCATCACAAATTGAAGCACTACCTTACTTTTCTTTTCTCCTTTCTTAGCAATCTTGAGGACTATTTCTTATTAAACTTGTTAGATGTAAAGAATTTCTTCATTTTTCTTACTAGGTATGTATTTTCATCCATCTCTAACGATGCGTCCGAATCTGAATCACCCTTCTTAGCTTGCAAAGCAATATTGTTTCTTGTTCTATGTCTTTAAATCTTACACATCGAGATTTATGTAATTCCAAGGTTGAAAATAATTCTTCTAACTACTTACCTCTAAGTTCTTCAAGATGTAATACAAATCCACTATTAATGTCCACTCTTGGGATCTTGGAATTCATTCAATGCATATTTGAGAGTGTCTTGATTTGTAACTATCTCTTTGAGGTTATTGAGACTGGTGATTATCTCTTTAAGTTTCGCATGTATTGCACCATTGTTTCTCCCTTCTCTAGTCAGAGATGAATTAGTTGATTCCTCAGCAAGTTCCTTCTTACTAGCTTTATTTCTGAGACTCCCCCGTGAAGTTCTAGGAACTTTTTCCAGAGGTCTTTGGCTGAGTCATAGTGGCCTATTCGGTTGAGTTCCTGTACAGGTAATGGCGTAGCCAGGATCTTTAACTACCCTGGGCTAAATTATGAAAATAATACATACATACATGTATAATGAACATTTAACAAATATATAATATGTATATATCAATCCTTTTACATAGTTCAAATTTCATACAAAATACTTCAATATCTATTTTCAACTAGTCTAGGCTATTTTAATTTTTTGAATTTGAGCTCAATATATTAATCTAAAAATTACTGGGATGCACTAGACTAGAGCCCAATGCAGCCCAGCACTGGCTATGCCACTGTGTACAGGTAACACATTAAAAAGATAGAACTTTGCCTTACTATTAGCTGTGAAGTTCATCGTTGTTCATCAATTTTTTCTCCATCCTCATTCTTGGGCACTTCAAAATCAAATTTAATACAAATCATTATTTTAAAATCTATTTAAAAAATACCTCCATCTTCTTTTTTCAAATTGTGAATTCACCCTTGAACTTCGGTGGGTGAATATTTGATCTGGCCATACCTTCTGATCTAGTTGTTGAGTAAGTGGTTAGTCCTTTTGAGTGGTATGCTTGTGATATCAATTGTTGGTGCAACAGAAGTAGTTTGTGGATTGCTAGAGGGAAGGGGTGAATAGCAACTTGAAATAATAATCACAATTTCTCTTGCTAATATTTTAGCAAGGACACACTAATTAAAATGATAAGTATAACATAAAAAACTAGTACGGGACATGAATTACTTGGTTATAACCCTTGGGTTGTTTAGCTCAAGAATTATAAAAACTCCACTCAAAAATTATTCGTCGGAAATGATTCGGAGGTGGAGAAACCTCATACAATGGTTGAGTGTAAAACACTAAAACAAACTTCAACAAAAATATAAATCGGCTGTGTCTCTTTTTCTTCAAGCTTAAGTCTATTTATAGTTATTTCTTCCATCGACTATTGTGCTGACATGGCATCTTCGAGTGCTTGGAAGTCTTCTAGGAGCCGATAATAATCTCCTAATAACTCTGGATGACTCTTTGAGATTCGGGCGCCTGGAGATGATCCGGGTGCATGGATTCTGCTAAAGTGGATTCCATCCTGATTCGCCTCGAAAACGGTCGCATTGACCTAGAATTAGTATTTGAGCGCTTGGAATGGATCTGAGCGCCTAGAGTTTGGGGCGCTCGGAATGGATTTAGGCACCTGGAACAATTCCAGACACCTAGAATGGTCAACATTGTGTGATCATTTTCCTCCTTCATTCTACCTTGGTCACCTTGCGTAATCTTTCTTTCAGTTTCTCATCCCTCGGATGCACTGAGCCCTTCTCTGATTTTCTCTCATTCGTCCTTCCCATTCTGTTGGAGTACTGTTTTACAGCTCCTTGTATCTTGGATGCACCAAGCCCGCTAACTCATTTCCCGTGTCATCCTTCTAGCTCACTTGCATTTTCTACCAAGGTTCGTCATCTAGAACACGTGTGTTCTCCTAAGTCTCTATACACTTAGACACATGCATTAAACATAACTCTAACCTAACCTAATTTTAGACTTATTTGACCACACATCAAAATTTCACTAAGGTACTAACACTTTCCACCATAAAATAAGCCTTCCCTTTATGTTTAGTTGAAGACGACCCAAGCTCAACTGACTAGACTAAGATGAATGTAGCCTGGATGCCGACCTACACCCAAAGACGACTCAATACCAAATTTTCGCCACCTCATTGAATATCTCGATAACATGCAAGTTATATGTCATTAATGCAGACGATACGCATGATGTGTATCATTCCTAGGATCAACTTATCTTATTTGATCATAAATGTTGCCTGGTTCGAAGTTGACACGTGTAAAGGTTGTGTAGAATGCTTAGTTCGAGGTAACGATTGAGATTCTGTCAGTTTGGATTTAGGATCGAACGAGTTAGGGTGATTTCCAGCCTTTTTTGGTGCCCAATCTAATGGTTGGTTTCTAAACTCGAGCTATATTAGGGTTGGCGACACTGGGTGGCTGCTGCATCAAATAAATCCTTTGTCCTTAGTTGCATACAGTGATTTTATGCAACTTTAGCAACCATTTTTTCATTCATAAGTCCTTTGTTCCTTTACCTTTACTCGTTCATTGGTGTGCTTTGTCTTTGTCCTCTTTCTCTGTCTCATCTATGACTATTGCGAGTTCTTTTGCTCCTTGGTATGAATCCACAGAGTAGAGCCAGACATTAATGGGGGGATATCTAGATCAAATAAGATTGCAGTTCGAGATCCCTTCTTACCATAGGTTAGTGATACTCCATTCTTTCGACTGACCTCATCTCCCTCCTACTGGCTTTCTACTTTTCTTTCAAGGACAAATGATAGGAGGCCTTAGGCTTTCCGTCCCATAATATTTTATTGAGGTTTCTGAATACTTTCAGATCCCTCTACAACATCTTGCTCCCAACTCTTACTAACTACTCTGCGGAGTAGTTATAATCTTTCGCTTGTGTCACATTCCCCTCAACCCCCACATCTTCTATTATTTATCCTGTCTAAGGAAAAATGGAAGTCCAGATCTTTTATTTCACTACTCAACCTTCCTTTATTTTGCATAAGGGATGGAAGACCCAGCATACCTTTATTGAGCCTCCCATGTTGAATTCATGTCCCCTAGAATGGATATCAGAGTTGTCGCATCCCCTGAGTTTAGATCAGTATAAACTAGAGTCGGATTATATCATTGCAGCAAAGGCTTTATCTGACCTATAGTTTGACGTGAAGCTTCTGCTCAAAGAAGGCATATTCTACCTCTTCAGACTGAGCTCAATTGACGTCGAACCTATTCTTCATTCGGTAAGAATTATGTTATCTTGATCTCATGTGAGAACTAATTGAATTTTCATTCTATTTTACAGCTCAAATCATGTTGAGGGCCACCAATAACATGCATATGAAGATGTCCACGACCACATTGGAGGAATAAGACATCCAACTCGCCATTCAACGAGCTGAAGAATGCAATGCACCTTCTACCAATCAGTCAGGGGACCCGACTGCATCTGTCGATGGGTTACCAGCTCTGCCTTTGGCAATAGCTGTGCCCGACTACTCTAAGGAGTCAGAGGGCCCTTTAAGAATAAGGAGGAAGAGACAATCCATTTGCAACAACCATGACAACCCCCTCCCAATTGAAGCAAGGTGCCCCTGGACCACATCAAGGTCTTCTCTAGAAAGGGCTATTTCAATCCCTCACACTGCTGATCTGAGCATACTACCACCATCAACCATACCAAGTGACCTCCTCGAGCTTCAACTTGCATCCCAAGGTAGAGGAGGACGAACCATCGAATGCGAATGTAGCTTAGGAGTTGGAGATCCCAGAGGGGTCACCATCACGGGAGAGGATAGTATTGACCAGTGACATGGTGGTGGTATGGCGCAAGTCCCATGAGGAGGTGAGGCAACTAAACTCTATGGATATGGCGGAGTCAGCAGCACTAGATCTGACTGGGGTAAGAGCTTTCGGAGTCCTTTGTTAGGTTTGAAGTAGTTTATAACTAGAATTTGGCTCTTGTTACAGGTATGGACTGAGATACTAGAGGTAACTTCTCATGTTTTGAGACTATAACAATCCAACAATCTATTGAGAATTCGAGTGATTAAATTAGAAGCTCAGTAGATTTCTCCCAGCTATAAATTAGAGGACTTGATGGTGGAGGTGGAGCGGCTGAAGGCGGAGCTTGAGAGTTAGCTAAAGTAGTTGCATCTGAAGTAGCAAGAGTTGGAGGTCATCTAAACGAAGGCATCCTCCTTTAAGGATGAGTACAGAGCTCGTGTGAAGGAGCTGGAGTCGCAGGTTTCTTCAGGGAAGGAGTAGAAGAAAAAGGAAAAGGATGTCATGGGTGTGTTGCCATGGGTAGAGGCCAAGTTGGAGGCTCGGGAAACTAAGTTGAAGAAGATGACCACCCTACTGGATAGGTAAATGTTCGAGTCTAGATCTCGGAGAACTAAAATAGAGGACTTGGAGGGTAGTCTGAAAGCTCAAAAAATTGAATTGGAGACTCAGAAGAGCGAATTTGAGAGCTTTAGAGATGGAGAAGAGGGGTGCTAGGATATTAAGAAGGAGAAGATGTACGAACAACTTGGCAATCGTATAATTAAAATGGCCAGATATGACTTCGAGAGAGCCATAAAATATATTTAAGAAGCTGGCTACCTTCCCCCCGACCTTCCCTTGGATTTGGAGAAAAATTTTAATGAGAACCCTCGGAAGACCTCGATGATGTAGAGTAGGTAGTTTTATTTTTATTTTATTCCTATAATTGTGGGTCACTACTAATGTAAGATACTTTTTACTCTAGAATGAGAAAAAGAAACTTCTGAACTTCAACTTTATTCCTTTTTTTGAGCCGAGTAGGTGCTAAAAATACACACGAGTTCAACTTTGGTATGTGGACCGAATATTGAAGACTCGAGAGTGAGAGTTTGAGTGTTTTATGTAGGATCTGTGGGACGCACTAAAGGGGGGGTGAATAGCGCGTTCGTGTCGTTTGTTTGTTTTTCATTCTATCAAAGATACTCGTAGTGGAATTAGTAAAATAAGCAGGGACACATGGATTTACTTGGTTCCTAACCCCCCCAGGGTTAGTATGTCCAATGCCTATGTACGGGAGACGCCCGTCCACTAGTGGTCTCCTTTCCGAACCTTATTCGGAGGCGAAAAAACTCGTCTTACCGTCCAAATAATAATATAAATGAAGTACAATGTAAGACAAAGAAAAGAGTAATCCAAATCATGTCGAAGCTGATCCGAAAGTCTTGAGCGCCGCACACTCTTCCTGGAACTTCCTCGGTTGGACGAGTCTGGCCCCGTTCGCGTTCAGCAGCACCACTAGATGAAGAGGATGGCATAGAGAAGTTGTGTCCTTGTGATGCATGTTCAACCTCCTTATATAGCCCCTTTCGGGCGCCTGAAAGCCTTATCCGGGCGCCTAGATAAGATCTGATCCGATCCGATCTTCTCAATCTTATCCGGGCTGATTCTTCTGGATCGGGGAGCCTGAAAGAGATAGGGTGCCTAGAAATCTTTAGGGCGCCTGGATCCAGTCAACTCGGGTTTGCCCTGAGTTGACTTCGGGCTTAGTTCGACTGTCTCTGTTTGCTCCACTTATACTTTCTCCATCTTATTTCCAGCTCTTAGTTCCTACAAGATAAGCATACAAACATGCAAGCAACCTAAGCCTTATTCTGTAGCTCTAACTTCAAATTTCCAATGAAATCCTGGGTTAGACTGATGTCTACTGTTCCTACACTAGAAACGCGCCCTTACTCACTCTACTTAGGAGAATTTATCTACCAACCAAGTCTTCCATACTTATTGGACTTCTACTTAGCCTTGATCCTCGACCCCCAAGATTTGTCGTTAGACATCTAGTCCACCTGACCTGCTTAGACTTTCACCTGACATCTGATCCACCTGACCTGCCTAGACTTTCACCTGGTGCACTTGATTCTGCTAAGACTTCTGCCTAGTCCGGACTTTCCTTTGCCTAAACTCCACGCTAGGACTTTCCTTTACCTAGACTCCATACTAGGACTTTCATTGCCTAGCCTTAACTAGGACTTCTCTTTGCCTAGTCTAACCGACTAGGACTTCTTACTAGTCTTCTGGTCAAACTGACCTAACTAGACTTCACTTATATCCAAATATTATGTCCTATTTAGATCAACCCTTGTCAAACTAACTAGGCCTAAGTGTATTGTCAAACATCGAAACTCTAGGGTCAGACCTAGTGCTCTTTGCACCAATATTTTAGACTTGAGAATAAAAACTCAAGTATATGGGATTGAAGTGTAAGGGCTCAGTTATTTTTTGATTTGAAAGGGAAGGCTCTAGTGTGGGGGATTGGAGTTTATGGGACTTGGGAGGGAGGACTTGATTGTTGTACATTTGAGAGTGAGGACCCAATTATTGTAGACTTGAGAGTGAGGACTCAATTGTGGTAGACTTGAGAGTGAGGACCCGATTGTTATAGACTTGATAGGACATGATTGTTGTAGACTTGAGAGTGAGGACTCAATTGTTGTAGACTTGAGAGTGAAGACTCGATTGTGGTAGACTTGATAGTGAGGACCCTATTGTTGTAGACTCGAGAGTGAGGACTTGAATGTTATAGACTTGAGTGCGAAGACTCAATGTTATAGACTCGAATGTTATATACTATGATGCTTAGATTTGAGGGTTTGAAACTTGAGGTCTTCGAATGCATGGGAGCATGAGTATCTTTAGCCTTGGTGTAGGAATCTGAGGTCTTCGAATGCATGGGAGTACGCGTATATTTGGATTGGTGTAGGGACCCAAGGTCTTCGAATGTGTGGGAGTACGCGTATCTTGAATGCGTGTCTTTGGACTCGGTGTAGGGTCCCGAGGTCTTTGAATGCATGGGAGCATGCGTATCTTGAATGCGTGGGAGCACACGTGTCTTTAGACTCAGTGTCGGCACTTAAAGTCTTTGAATGTGTGGGAGCATGCGTATCTTTGGACTCAGTGTAGGGATCTGAGGTCTACGAATGCGTGGGAGCATGTGTATCTTGAATGCATAGGAGCATGCATGTCTTTGAGCTCGGTGTAGGGACCCGAGGTCTTCGAATGCATAGGTGCACACGTATCTTGAATGCATGGGAGCACACGTATTTTTAGACTCGATGTAGAGATCCAAGGTCTTTGGATGCATGGGAGCACTTATATCTTAAATGCATTTGAGCACGTGTGTCTTTGGACTAAGTGTAAGGACCTGAGATCTTCGAATGCGTGGAAGCACACATGTCTTTGGACTTGGTGTAGTGACCTGAGGTCTTCATATGTGTGGGAGCACACGTATCTTTGGACTTGATATAGGGACCCAAGGTCTTCGAATGAGTGAGAGCATGCATATCTTGAATGTGTGGGAGCACACATGTCTTTGGACTTGGTGTAGGGACCCTAGGTCTTCGAATGCGTGGAAGCACATGTGTCTTTAGATTTGGTGTGGGGACTCAAGCTCTTTGAATGCATGGAAGCACGCAAATCTTTGGACTCGGTATAGAGACCCGAGGTTTTTGGATGTGTGGGAGTGCATGTATCTTGAATGCGTGGAAGCATGTGTGTCTTTGGAAAGGAGAGATACTCCTTTATCATTGAATGAAAAAGATAAGTACAAGAAAATAAGGTATTTACGATAAGTAGAAAACAATGAGTACCCAATTTCCTTATATGTGATAAGGTCATAGGTGCAAAGCCTGCCATGGTCTATCAAGTTTCTTGCAATCTGCATCCTCCAGATAGTATGCCCTCAAGCTTAGTTTCCGAGTAACTCAATAGGGATCATTCCACTGAGCCTCGAGCTTCCCCACATCACCCATGGGTTTGACTTTTCTCGAAACAATGTCACCTACTTAGAAGGAATAAGGAATGACTCTTTTGTTGTAAGTTTGACGCATCTGTCGGTAGACTGCAAGCTATACTGCTATTTTTTCTCTGGTTTTAGTGATCAAGTCAAGCTCGAGAGATCACTTGGCAGAATTGTCGGGGTCATATACTTGTACTCGTGCAGATTCTATTCTGATTTCAACATGAATGAGCGTCTCTCCTCCATAAACCAAGTGAAAAGGAGTCATCTTCATGCTTTCCCGAGGAGTAGTTTGGTAAGCCCATAGGATGCTTGATAACTCTTCTACCCAACTGTCACCAATGTGGTCGAGCTTGACTTTGAGGCCCTGGATGATTTCTTGATTGATTACCTCATCTTTCCCATTACTCTATGGATAAGCAACTGAGGTGAAAGTTTTTTGGATGCTAAAACCTTTTCACCACTCCCTGAGTCTGCGCCCTTGGAATTAGTAGTCATTATCTGATACCCATCGATGTGGGAGGTATTAGGAATTTGAAATGCATCCTCCTTAGTTATCCGTGCCAAGGGTTCAACTTCCACCAATTTGATAAGTAATCGATCACCACCAAAAGGAATTTCTTCTGGTTGGGGTCAGTCAAAAAATGACCAACAATGTTCCTTCCCCACTGATCAAAGGGGCAAGAGATAATAGATATCTTCAATAACTCAATCGTGGCTCGAGAGAGATGTTGATGCTTTTAGCAGTTGATGCATGTGCAGACTAATTAAACTACATCTGTTTGTAAAATCAGCTAGAAGTATCCAACCAACAAGATCTTTATGGTCAGAATCTGACCACCTACATGATTACCACAGTTGCCTTGGTGAATTTCCTATATAATGTAGTCAGCATCCTTAGGGTTCAACCACTTGAGCAAGGTTTAGGAGAAGACCCTCTTATATAGGCAGTCTCCAACTAGTTTAAAATGAGCAGCCCGCCTTTTGAGTAGTCGAGCTTGCTTCGAGTGCCTGGGTAGAATTCGTTCTTTAAAAAGGAAATAAATGGAAGTCGCCAATCAACTACCTCTTCTTGCGCAGGCACTTGATCTATCTATGAAACCAACTGAATTAAAGTGAAGGAGTCTTTTGATGTCCGTATAGCCAAGGCACTTGTTATTTTAGCCAATTCGTCTACCTTCTGATTTTTAGTTCAGGGTATCTTCTGGAAGATGACTTCATGAAATTCAGCCCTCATTTTTTTTATTTTAAATTTTTCCTCAAGCTATTGGATAGCCAATTGAAAATCAAAATGATTGATGATTTGGGAAGCACTAACTTGCTTGGTAGCTCGAAGTCCTGCTAATAATGCTTCGTATTCAACTTTATTTTTAGAGGCTTAAAAGTTTAGTTGAATGATGAGTTGTAATACTTCTTCTTGGGGTGAAATCAATAGCACCTCGACTCCACTGCCTTACTTTGTGGATGAACCATCCACAAAGATTTTCTAAGTTCATACAATTCTTGACCAGGAATTTCAGTTAAGAAATTGTCTAATGCTTGCGCCTTGATAGTTGTCTTGGGTTGGTATTGAATGTCATATTCACTGAGCTCCATCATCCATTTGATGAGTTGCCCTGAGGTTTCAGATTTAGTCAATGCTCGACCTAGGGTGGTATTGATAAGTACTACGATGGGATGTGACACGAAGTATGACTATAATTTATGGGATGTTGTGCCCAGTGCTAGAGGTAATTTCTCTAGGGTAGAATATTTGGTCTCAACATCTTTCAAAAGATTACTAGCAAAGTAAATAGGGTGCTGAGTGTTGCCCTCTTGTCAAAGTAGAACTGAACTGACGACTCTCTTAGTTACAGCTAAGTAGAGCCAGGGTCTCTCTTATGATTGGCTTGGAAAGAAGAGGCAACTGCATTAGGTAAGACTTGAGCTCTTTTAAAGCCTATTGGCATTTCTCGTTCCAATCAAAATGAGCTGACTTCCTAAGAATTTTAAAGAAAGGTAGACTTTTGTCGGCTGATCTAGAGATAAACCAAGAGAGTGTCGTGATCCGACCAACCAATCTTTGTGCCTCTTTGTGATTCTAAGGAGAAGACATGTCAAGTAATGCTTGTACTTTCTCAAGATGAGCCTCAATTCCTCGCTCAGTCATAATATAATCGAGGAAACATCTGCTCTTCACTCCGAATAGATATTTAGTTGGGTTTAGCTTAAGGTCGTATAAGCGCAGTGTGTTACATGTCTCCTTTATATCACTGATTAGGTCCTTGGCATAAGCCTCTTGATCAGGATATCATCTACATAGACTTCAACATTCTTGCCTGCTTGATGCCTAAAGACTTAGTCTATCAGAGATCAATATAATGCCCCTGAATTCTTTAATCCGAAGGGTATAATAGTATAATAAAATATACCATCAAAGGTGACAAAGCTAACATTTTTTTGATCTTCAACCATCAAAAAATTTGATGATAGCCTTGATATGCATCCAACATGCATATGAGTTTGCAACCAAAAGTTGAATCCACCAGCTGGTCGATTTGGGGCAAAGGACACTACAAGAAAAACAGTTATAGACATCGGTGGAAAACCGATGTCTATGAGAAAATCGACCGATGTCTATGAAGGCGATGTAAAAGGTCTGACATTTTAGACATCGGTTTTTAACCGATGTAATATCACTCAACGACAT
>JAOBBC010000128.1:3495031-3509558 GCA_025388495.1 Curcuma longa
AAATTCCGTCACAATTTAGAGACGGAATAGCGACGGAATATTATTTCCGTCGCTAAAATCATGATTAGCGACGGATAAATAAAATCCGTCTCTATTATTAGCGACGGAATTAAATTCCGTCGTTAATTCCGTCGCTATTTCGTGGTATTTTTGTGGTGTAGGTTGGCCAGGAAGGATTCTATATTCCTCTAGATTATTATCCCCAAGCCTTTTAACTGCCCCATCTACCACTAATCGGATCCCTAACTTTCTTCGTAGGTTAGTTTGGCAATAGCCTCGAACTTCCCTTTCCTCCACTCTATATGGAAATCACTACCAACTCATCCTTTAACCAACTCACCTCCAACTCTTTCCGCCTCTAGAGAATAGAGTTGAGTATTCTATTAACATCAAATCGAACCAAACTGAATTAATCAAAATTGAATCGAACTAAATTTTTTTGAACTAACCGAATCGATCAAATTTTCAAATAAAAATTAAACAAATTGAACCGATAAAATATCGATTAATTTAGTTTCGACCAAATTAATCAAAATAATCAAATAAATATTATAAAAAATTTACTAATTAATTAGAGATTTATAAATTTAGTTATTTAGAAAATTTTAAATTATATTTTTATTTTGATTAATTCGATTTATTCGAATTAACTGAATTAAAAGTTTTAAAATCAAACCGAATTAATTAATTTAAAACAAATAATTAAAATTTTGAACCAATCAAATCAAAATTTTAAATTCGATCGATTCAATCGATTTATTCAATTTAATCAAATTTTTATTCATCCCTATTAGAGAGATATCTCTATTGGATAGCTCAGGTAACCACTTCATATATATATATATTTTTTTTACTAATCTGCTCGTGGTGATCGTTTCAAGACTTTGCGAGCTAAAATAGAGTTGCCAAAATGCGTCGATGATTTTTAGAAAGGTTAAATGATGACAAAATTTTTAAAATATTATTTCAAAACATATCCTGAAATTAGGCCAATTCATTTTGTCAACAAATGTTTTAGAAAAAGGATTCAATTTGCAATGCTTTAACCTTTGAGAAGCTCCAACACTAAAATGCATTAAATTTCAATTTGTTATATAGATTGGATTTTGTCAAATTATGACTTTTCTATTAAAGATGATTTTTGTTAAAGAATGAAATTGATGAATCTATATATTAAATTAGTTTAAAGTAGTGACGTAGTCAGGATTTTTAATTAAGAGACGAATTCAATAAATTTAAAAAATTAACACAACATAAATATATAATCAAAGTCATATATTAATTTCAAATATTTTTACAATAATTTTTTTTGAGATTTCATGCTTTGAAAATATTATATAATAGTTTCATTATCAAATATATCAAACATATCTTGTTGAATATATGATACCAAACAATCATTTACCATATCATCTCCTAACCGATTATAAAGTGAGGTTTTGATTATTTTCATTGCTGAAAATATTCTCTCCACTTGCAATATTAATTTCAAAAGTAACTATACCAAAGGATACAGTCGATGTTTCTTCAATTGAATCATCTTTTTAGCAAGCTCATTAATCCCCACAATCTTAGAGAATTGACTGCTATTTTGTATACCAAAAATAAAATTATCAAGTTGGTATTAAAGTTGCATTAATTCTATCGGAAAGAAATTGGATAGATAAAACTGAGCAAACTAAAATAATTTTCTCTTATCGTAAGTAGATAATGAATTTAATGGATTAAGACAAGTCATACATAACAATAACTTTATGTTCACCTCATTAAAGCGACTGTTTAACTCTTGAAGTTGCAAATCTATCATTTCATAAAATATTTCAACACAACAATAGTGAAGATTTGTCCTTCCTTCAATATTTCATCGTCGTTATCTCCCATTAAAGGAGAACAAGTCTTCCATGTGTGAGGTGACTATCTCATATTTAATATAAAATAAAAAACTTTATTCAATAGCAAATCCCAACCATCATCTCTCATGGTTTGTAGTCGATGTTTACTTGATCTTACAAGAATCATGACATTTACGTTGTCTTGATCTTTTCTTTGCAAAGCTTGCGACAAATTATTTGTGACTCTCAAGATATTTTTTTTTAAGTGCATCTAAAATATGAATTCATATTTTCTTTTCAATTCCAATAGATTATTTGCTTACCATACTAAAAAAAATAATTTTTTAGGGACGAAAATTTATGACGAAATATTTTCATCACAAATTTGCAAAGAAATTTACGATGAATAATATTTTCGTCGCCAATTAGCGATAACTTTTGCGACGAAATCTTATTTATTGCTAATTCTGCAACATATAAAATTCGTCGCAAATTTCATTGCCAAAAATTTTTTATCGCAAAATTTATCATAAATTAGCCATGAAAAAAATATTTTGTTGCTAATTGGTGATGAAATAATTATTCATCGCAATTTTAAGATGAAATATTTTTTTGTCGCCAAATTGGCAATGAAAATATTATTCATCGCCAAATTGGCGATGAATTTTAAGTTTCGTCGCTAAAATTTGACAACAAAAATAGGATTCTTGGCCAAATTGGCAAGGAATCTCATTTTCGTCGCCAATTTGGCGACGAAAATAGAATTTGTCGCCAAATTTGGCGACAAATCTCAGTTCTGTCACCAAATTTGATGACGAATCTCGATTTCGTCGCCAATTTAGTAATGAATCCTATTTTTGTCGCCAAATTTGGCAACAAAACTTAAAATTCGTCACCAAATTGGCGATGAAAACTTTCATCGCCAAAAACCATAGATTTGCTGACTTTCTCTTCCCACGCATTTTAGGTTTTCGATCTCTTCCCTCCCGCAGTGCGCCTCCGCCGTCGCCGCGTTTTTGCTAGATCTCTCCAAAGAATGGAGCTTTCGTCGTGTCTAGATCTAGGTATGCGAAGTCCTTGCTCCTTCCTCCCTTCTATTGGCTGGCCGACTCCTTCTTCTCGGTGTTGGGCCGCTACCCGCGACTCGTCGGATGCTGGCCAGGGGCGGGTCACGGCCGTAGGCCACGTGACCGCTGTCATTAGCTAGTCGCGATCGTTGGCCACGTCGGCACTGGGCTCACAGTCGCAAGCCAACAGCCGTGGGCCAGCAGGGCACTGGCCACTGGCCGGTGGGCGCGAGCCGTGCTAGCTGCCTACCGTTAATCGCGATCGGTGGTTGTCGCGATCGGTGGTTGCCACGTTTAGTGGTCACTGACGGCAAGTGCGAAACTGATTCAACTTTTCTAATTTTTTTAAGCATATTAAATTTAAGTGTTGATTAATTTTTTTAATGTTGTTTGTGCAGGTTTACAATTTGCGTGGACGTGAAGTAATTGGAGATATACTCGTATTTGTTTATCGACTTTAGGTATATTTATAATTATAGTTATTTTAGAAATTTGAATAATATTTAGCTATAATTATATTTATTTGAATGTTAATATTTATTATTTTAATTTAGTTTGAATTAATTATGCTTATTTAATTGATGAAGATATAGGAAATAATTTTATTTATAGTAGATAAAAATTATTGCAATTAAGTAATAATTATTAATATTTTAATATGTTAAAATTTTTGGGTTCAAGAAAGTGCAGGAAATACGAAGTTGGATGTATAAAAAGAATTTACCTGAACGTAGAGGTTTAACCGATGAATTTATTGTGGGATTAGAATAAATTTTAAAATTTGCTTCAAGTAATATTGAATTTATGGATAGAGATAATATAAGATGTTCATGTAGAAAGTATCACAATAATAAATTTTTACAATGTGATAAAGTATGAGAACATTTTTGTAGATTTGATTTCATTCCTAATTACTATAACTGGACTTCTCATTGTGAATCGTTCATATCTGATGAGGATTATGGACAAAACATACATAAGAATCCCCTTCTTTACATGATTTCTTCTTTATATAGATAGATATAGGATCTAGGGGGCAATTACTTAGAAGTACAATTTGTGCAACAACCCTTCCTATCTGATAGAAAAGGATCCCATGATCCTAAACTGATATTACCTGGGATCGCAAATCCCAAGTTTGTCTATGAAGAGCTAATCTAATTGTATTAGTTTCTATAATTGATTTCTTCTGTGTAATACTAATGGATAGGGTCTCATTGATAAGTGTTGCAAGATTTCATGCATTGGAACCCATGGTTATGGATCTGAATCCGTTAGTATGGAACGTTTTCTTTTCCAAGTGAAACCCTTTAGTATATGAAAGAATGAAAAAGTGCTTTCGTTGTTGTTGAATAAGAAGCCTTCGTATCTTAATGCATGCATTTAATTTATTTGGAGCTATTAGAGCGGGATCCACTTTTTAGGAAATATGAGTCAAACCAATAACAAGAATATTTCTTGTAGAATATCTTTCACACCCAGTCATGAGGGATCAGAGTTACTATGATCAATTTAATTCATATCAAAGGATGGTAACTGAAGCAGTAGGTCAGAATTTTTTTGCTGAACCGAGTGATCCAAGTTCTAGTTTTCCTCCAATGTTGAACAAATATTTACTCCTTATGCATGACCGTTGGAGGAGACACAAGTACCAGGAGTTGGTGAAAATTTGAATAATGAATTATATCTCAAATTTCAAGAATTATTGAGTACTGCAAATGAACCATTGTGGGCTGGTTGTGACAATCACACTAAACTATCTCTTATAGCAAGATTCTTGAATGTCAAAGTAGAACATAATATGTTTGAAGATTGTTTTAATAATTTTGTTCAAGTTATTGAAGAGGCATTACTACGTGATCACATAATGCCCAATGATTATTATAATATGAAAAAACTCGTTAAAGACTTAGGTCTTCCAGTAGAAAGAATTGATGTTTGCAGAGATGGTTGTTTGTTATATTGGGGTGATGATGAAAATGTAGAAGTTTGTAAATTCTGTAATCAAGCTAGATACAAGACTACCAGAAGGAGTCAACAGCGACGTAAAGTATAAACTCAGTTATTTTATTTGCCTTTAACTCCTAGGCTACAAAGACTTTATACATCAAAAGTCATTGCTCAACATATGACTTGGCGTGCAACTCATCAAATAAAAGAGGGATTAATGTGTTATCCATCATATGGGCATATGCACAGAAATGAAAAAATTTTGATAGAATATATCCTGAATTTGCAAAGGAAACTCGAAATATTCGACTAGGTCTTTGTGCTGATGGATTTACTCTATTAGGTAAATCAGGAAGAAATTATTCTTGTTTGTCAATTATTATAACTCCGTATAATCTTCCACCTGGAATGTGCATAAAAACACCACATATATTTTTAACATTGGTTGTGTCTAGTTCACAAAATCCGAAGAAGTTAATAGATGTTTATATGCAACCATTGATTGCAGAGCTAAAACAACTATGAGATGAAGGTTTTTCTACCTATAATGTGCATACTAATCAGATGTTTATAATGAAGGTTATACTTCTTTAGATCATAAATGACTTTTCGGCTTATGGTATGTTATCAGGATAGAGTACCACTGAGATTTTAGGATGTTCAATATGTATAGAGAGATCAAAATCAATCAGATTGAAACATGAGAAGAAGCCGAGTTATTTTGATTATCATAAATAATTTTTACTACCAAATCATAATTTCAAAAGGAATAAAGAAGAATTCACAAAGAATAAAATTGAAAGAACACCCCGTCATTGAGATTAACAGGTCAACAGATCAGGTATAGAGTGCATAATTTTTCATCTGTTATTGAAAATCCATATGGTACACCATATGAATATGGAAGTACACATAAATGGACTAAACGGAGTATATTTTAGAATTTACCATGTTGGTATAGTTATTTGATTCATCATAATCTTGATGTAATGCATATTAAGAAAAATATTTTTGATAATCTGATTAATATAGTTATGGATATCCCCAGGAAAATAAAAGACAATCTGAATACATGAAAAGATATGTGACTCCTTTATAAAAGACCTACTCTTGATGTTGATGAAAGTAGTAGGGGACCAAAGCCAAAGGCAGTTTATACATTAAATAGAGATCAGAGACGTGTTCTTTGTGATTGAGTGAAATCTTTGAAATTTTCAGATGGTTATATCTCTAATCTTGGAAGATGTGTCGATTTGAAGAAATGTAAATTAATTGATTTAAAAAGTCATGATTGTCATATATTCATGAAAAAACTCATTCCTATCGCTTTTAAGGAGTGGTTACCAGATTTTGTATGGGGTGTCATTACGTAGTTAAGCATTTTTCTTAATGATATTTGCTCAATAGTTTTGAGATACTCACACATGGAGACGTTAGAGAGAGAAATTCTAATAATTTTGTATAATTTAGAAAGGATCTTTCCACCTTCATTTTTTGATTCGATGGAACATCTTTTGGTTCACTTGTTATATGAAATCAAAGTTGGAGGTCCTGTCCATTCTCGATGGATGTATCCATTTGAAAGGTAAAATCATATTACTTATATACTTTATTATTTCATATATATTAATATCTAATCACTTTATTTTATTACAATCAGATTTCTATATCATCTGAAGAAAAAAGTAAAAAAATAAGGCTCATGTTGAAGCCTCTATTATTAATGCATACATTGTGGAGGAAGTAACACTTTTGCATCATATTATTTTGAGCCTCACGTCCAAAGCAAAAGATGAAGAGCGGGAAGAAATGATAAGGGCCCTATTGATCCCAATTTGATATCATTTTCAATTTTTAATTACCTTGGTCAGCCAAGTGAACCATATAAAGAGAGATACTTAACTGGTCAAGAATGATGCACAACCCACACATATATTTTACTGAATTATCCAGAAGTGACACCATATTTTGAGTGAGTATATATTTTATATTTTATATTTTTTTTCTTCAGTCATAAATAATTTATATTATAATTAGTTTTTATAAGATTTTTCAGAATTTAAACTTTGAAATGCCAACACAAGAGTTTAATAACTTTTGCGATGAAGAATTTGTACCATGATTCAAAACTTAATAATGAGCTTTTGTATAAGGAAACACAAAGGACAAAACTTAAGTGAAGGCACCTTCGTTCATGATCTAACAAAAGATTTTCATTATATGATATTTATATTACATCAATCTTAAATTATATTATTCTTTTACTGTTTTGCTCAAATTGGCACATCTATTTCTAATAAACTAGTGTATCCACAAGTTGGTAAATTAATACATCTATTTCCAAGGGCTAGTGTCGAAGCATGTTGGCATACGACTTCATCTTTCAACCCCTAACTGTTAGAACCTTGTGAGCTAGAAGGGGAGGGGGATTAAATAGCTCAATTCGCTCAAATTGGATCTATGCTGATGAAAGCTTCTTGCTACCCAGCCACTCAACGAGCACAATGCTAACTCGATCGATTTACTTGTTATCCGCCTCCTTGAGGTGACTAATCCAGTGATTCACATTCAACTCACCACTTCCACTATATCTTCTTCTTCTCGGACAAATCACGAAGGTGGAGAAAACATTTTACAGCAGGATTACAGTTGTACAATAACAAGCAAAAATCACAAAGAAGAAGAAGAGAGGTTTTACAATGATCTTGATGTATTTGCTTCTTCTTCATCTAGAAATTGCTTCAAGTTGTGTAGTTGAACACCAGATATATTCTTCAGCACTATAGCAAGAGAACTTGGAGCAAAATGACATGAACAGTGGCCATCAACAACTAACTCTCACCATTTAAATAGGTTCAGCTTCTCTTGAGATCAATCGACTGATTTTCTCATACCAGTCGACTGATTCAGTCAACGACAAATTATGACTTCTAAACCTTCTGAAATCGTGTATGAGTTTATCAAATTTCAAATGTCAATGGAGTGATTTTACTCATCATTCGACTGTTATAGATGAATCGAGTCATTAATCGAATCAATTCTCTTCTATTTGCTTTTGAAACAGAATTAGTCGATTGGTGTGAAGAATCAATCGAGTCAATTCTATTCTGTTTGTTTCCGAAATAAAATCAGTCAACTGATGTAAAGGATCAGTCAAGTCGATTCATAATCAGTCAACTAATGTGAAGAATCAATCGAGTCGATTTTTTTCTGTTTGCTTCCGAAACAGCATCAGCCGACTGATCTGGAGAATTAGTTGAGTCGATTCTAAAATCTATTCGACTGACTTCAATATCAATCGATTGAAATTTTGAATCTGGCTAAAAAATTTAGTATCAGTCAACTGATATTTTCTTTAGTCGACTGACACCAATATCAATCGACTAGATACTATAATCAGTCGACTGATAGAGGTTTTACTGCATCCATCTAACTTACCAAGTGTAAGGAAGCTAGGTTGTATGAATCCCTTTCATTAGGAGGCTACATAAGCTATACATGGTAGAAAATAAAACTTAATTGAGCTTTTGAATATTACGAAGGTAGATAGATTTACAAAATTCTTAATCTATTTTATTGGTTATATATTTATTGTCTTAAAGTCATTTTTTAACTACATTTTTTTTCTATAGATCATTACAGGTGACTTAGTGGTGTGTTGATAGGTGCAATCTTTACAAAAATTAGCATAATGGTAAGTTTTCTCATATTCCTCATTATGAAAATAATTTTTATTTAATTTATTTTAATATATTTTTTTACAGTTTCGACATGGTCGACACATTACGAGTCATGACCACTCTGCACCTACGATCCCCACTTCTTCAAGCGCAGGACCATCTCACACAAAGGACTCGTTAGGACCTTCTCATTCCCCAGTGCACATGGAAGGTCCTTCGACTCGACAGTCAACTATAGAGATCATGAATACACGAGAGTTTATATCCCCTCTCGACGATTCATAAGTATTTTAAATTAATTAATATTGTCAATTATATTTTTATAATTATTTAACATTATTTATTTTATATTGTATTATAGTTTTGCCGATTGTGTACGTGTTATTCATGGTATTAATCGAATTATGAATAACCATTGGTGAGGGAATTCCATGACATATACAAGCACTCCTAATCCCACCAAAGAATTGTGGTGGAATGAGTTTAAGGTAAACTATCCACTTTATTTTATATATGATATTACTGTTGAATATATAATAAATTATTTATTTCTTCTTTCAGTGGATGTTCACTTGGGACCCCTAACGATGAAACAAAAATTAGAAGAATTTTTAAGAAAAAATATGGTGACCACATCCGTCATGTGCTTAATCATGCTAAAACAAGGGGAAAAAAACCACCATGCATTACCGAAGAGAATTGGATTAGGATCTGTCAATTTTGGGAACTGAAGAGAGCAGAAGGAGTCACCAGAATAAGTTAATCAAGCCTATAATTCTTGTGACTTATCTGTGACATATACAGGCGGCTCAATCAATATTGATGAGCATACATGTAAATTGATAATTTTTTTAAACTACATTAATTTTAATTTATTTCAACTTATTTTATTATTTCTAACAATGATTTTTTTGGCTAAGAAAATAGGATGAGAGCCATTTTTTATAGATACTTATACTCACATATTTTTTTTAAAAAAGACAAGAGTTACAGCGGGAACAAAGCTAAAGCAATTAAGGTTTAGATGTGTATCTAAATATTTTTATATGTGTTTCTCAAATATTATAACATATTAATATTTCATTTGATAATACAAGAAAATATGATGAGCTCGAGCTAGCACAGTGAAATTCAAGTGCTAGCTCTGAAAATGATGGATCTGAGTCCTCTATTGGGAATGATCTGAGTCTATGGCTGGAGGCCAGTGAGGGATCCAAAGGTGGTGGAAGAATATTGAGTATGAGTTCTTTCAGCAGAATTCATAGAGTTGTTGGTACATCTTCTGTCACCTCTCTAACCGTAATGACACAAATCCATAATTTGACTGAAGAGGTTAGCCACTTAAAAAGTTTGTTAATGCAATGAGATCAAAAAATGAGGCAAAGAGATTAGGAAATTAATGAATTACGTCGAGAACAAAACCTGATCATGCAACATTTTCAGTTACAATCCGCTCCTCGTAATGATGACAACGACGATGATGATAGTGGTTCCTTATGAGTTTTTTTGTGTATGAATTTTTTTTTACAATCAGTATTTTTAATATTTATCATTTTATTCGATTTTAAGTTATTAATTTATATATTTTTTATTAATACTGTTAATTTCTTTTTAAACAGGATTTGTGAAGCAAAATCAGAAGAAGAAGTAAGTCTTTACATATTTAGTTTATAAGTTTTAGTTTTAATTTTAAGAATGATACTTTTCTTTCTTTGTTTTCTTATGCAGGACAAGAAAAGATATTGATAGAGAAGGAAGCAGAGTCTCTCGAGAGCAAAAACGATGACGATGATTTTATTGTATTTTTTTCTCGTCCTGAGATTTCTTTACATTACTTGTATTGTATGGATATGGATTTATATGACTGAATGTAGTGGATTGATTGTATCATGTTGATATTTATTTGGTATCATGCATATAGTGGATTTGTTGTATGGACATGTTATATGTAAAATTTTGATATAGATTGTGTGATCGTGATTATGATATATATGAAGATTTGATTTGCATTGAATGAATGTGGAATGATGAGTATTTATTTAGTATGTTTAATTTGATAGGTTATATTTATAATTTGAATCGATCCAATCAGATCGATATTTTGTATCTATGGGATAATCCACAAATAAGAAAAAAATTAAATTTGTGACGAATGTTACGACGAAAATGAATTTCGTAGTCAATTGGCGATAAATTTTACAACGAATCTAATTTCGTCGCCAACTGATATTTTGCGACAAAAATAAGTTTTCATTCTCAACCGGCGATGAAATAGTTTTCTTCGTCAATTGGTGATGAATTTAGCAACGAAAAACTATTTTTGTCGCTAAAATTTACGACGAAACATAGAAATTTCATCGCAAAAATTGATGACGACTTTATAGCAACGAAATTTTTTCATCGTAAAATTCGTCACAAATATTTTTGCAATGAATTTTTTTTTGAAATTTGTCTCTAAATCAACTTTTTTTTATAGCGTATACCCTTTACTTGTGATCTTTTCCTTCCTCTTCAACGATTAAAAGGATATCAATAATTGAAGGATAAAAGCATATCAAACACAATAATATATTATAATGTGAACCCCAACATGTCCTCCCGACTCTTTATAATGTCTTCTCTTGATTCATATCTCGTCTAGTGGAGATATCACCATTGCAAATTCTTTCAACAACTTTTTTAAATTGTTTCTCATGAAGTATGTTTCTTCACTTGCATGACACTCCAACAATATTGTTCACTCGTGCAACCATATCAAAAAAAGTAGAAATTCTCATGTGATTTTCAGCAACATCTACAAGTGTAAGTTATAGTTGATGAGCAAAACAATGAACATAATAAGTAAACTTGTTCTCTATCACAATTAAGCTTTTTAAGCCATTGAATTCTCCTCTCATATTGCTAGTTCTATCGTATTCTTGCCTCCAGTGATTAGATATAGATAACCCATGTTGACACAATAAAGAATCAATAACAATCTTAAGTGATAAGGTAGTAGTGTCGCTTACATATACAATACCTAGAAAGCGTTCAACAATATTTCCTCTTACATCTACAAACCGAAAAACAACTATCATTTGCTATTTAACAAATACATCATGAGCCTCATTAACCAATATAGTAAATAATTCATCACCACAATCTCGAAGAATAGATAATTAGTGGTTAAATAGACAATGGATCTGATATATCTTGTTGAATATTAGGCCATGTCAGTTTAAGGTTTGAGGGAGCAATGTCCAATGCAACTCTATTGATATCCTCATTATCGTCAGCAAAAAAATCTAATCAGTTCAAAAAAATTACCATGATTGAATTAGTTTGTGGATTCATCATGGCCATAAAATGGTAATCTTTGACGCACAAGAAATCTTATGCAATCAATTGATGCTATCAAATGAACATGATAATCGACAGCTATCTGACTACACTGATTGATCAAACAAGTTTCAATATGTTATTGATTAATTAAGTCATAAGTCACCATCATACATTTATTGTTAATGTTGCTATGATTTCCAACATGTTCATCAAAATTTTCTTTCTTTCTCTAATTTTTAAATCCCTCGATAACAAAAGAATCACCACCACTTTGACCACCATGACCAGTTTTGAATAAATAACAATAAAGACAAAAGGTTGCGCCTTTTGCAATGCTATACTCTAGCCAATTAGGATGATTATTAAACCATATAACTCAAAATCTTTGTTTCTCCTTTGGTTAAGAACGCCAAGGAAATTCATAATTTTTAGACTAAAACGGACAGTTTTGTAAATAGTAACATTGAACAATATCCCTTTCATTCACATTATACTTGAGGATATTCCTTCTTAGCTTAGGATCACTAGGATACTCATTCAAGTTAATATAAGGAGATGGTGGAGGCGAGGGAGGAGGATGTTAATGCAATTTGCCTCTAGGGTTTTGATGTTTAACAATATACTTAGGTCTGATTAGTTTGACCAAGGGTTGATTCAAAGAGGATCTAATATTTAAATATGAGTGAAGTCTAGTTAGGTCAAAGTTGACCATATGACTAGAAAGAAAAGTCTAGTTGGAAGCTAGGCAAGAAAGTCCTGGTCAGTGAGACTGGGCAAGAAGTTCTAATAGATCAAGAACACTAGGTGGGAAGTCTAGGTGGGTCAATAGACCGAATGTCTAGCTAATCAATGGGTCAGTGAGAATCAGACATCAAAAGCAAAGTCCTAGGGGCCAAAGGATTAGATGCTAAGCAAGAAGTCCAAGCAGGTCAAGGGTGACTAGATATTTGGCAAGTGGGAAGTTTACCAAGTGAGTAGTCCTAACTGAAGGTTAGGTAATAATAAGTCCAAGTAGGTCAAGGGTGACCAGATGTTTGACAAAAAAAAATCTTAAGATACTAACCCTTAAGTAAACTTAGTAGGTTAGACCTACAAGGTAAGACTTAGGTAAGCCTAGTAGGTCTGATAGACTATAGTTAGGATTAGTTGCTTGCTTTATTTGTTGAATGCTTATCTTGCAAGAACTAGAAGCAAGACTAAGCATGACAAAAGTAATCAAATCAAGTCCAGAGTTAACTCAAGTCAAACCTAGTTGAATCAGCTCTGGGCGCTCGGATCATATTCCAAGCACCCTAGTTTGGTCTAGGCGCCTGGACAAGGGTAGCTCCAAGCGCTTGGATCTCATTCCAGGTGCTTGGATGGTCTAGCGCCCTGGGCTGGTCCAGGCACCGGATAAAGACTAATGAAGCCGTATTAAATTAAATCGGTTCGGGGCACTCAAAAAGAGATCCGGGCGTCTAAAAGAGCCTTTATAAAGCCTCAATGAGCAACATCAAAGAACAATAAACTGACAACTAGTCTTAGATTTTGTGGTGCTCATGAATGCAATTGAAGCTCTGCTCGTGCGACCGAGAAAATTTCAAGAGGGGTGTGCTGTGTTCAAGACTTGTAGATCGGCTCTACTCGAGTGTTCCTAATTTTTCTTACTCTTTATGCTTCATTTTTTTTCATTGTACATTGATTGTAAGACAGATTTCTCTACCTTCGAAAAGAATTCTGGAAAGGAGATCACTAGTGGACAGACGCCTCCTGTACATAAGCCTTCGATGTGCTAATTCTAAGTGGTGGGAACCAAGTACATTCATGTGTCATTGTATTTTATGTTTTTAATTTTGCTATAAATTTTTTGTGACAGAATCGAATGATTGAAGGAACGATATTCACCCTTTCCTCTCTCACACGCAATGATCTGACAGAGGAGATGGTGGAGGAGAAGTTGTCCTATTTGAAGTAGGTTCATCTTGTCTCTTTTTAAAATACCTTAACATTACTATTTAACATAATTTATCATTAACATAATATTTTAGAAATATAATCACCTAATTTAATTACTATTTTTTTCAACAATTCAAAAATAAATAACAAATAAAATTTTTATAAAAATCTCAAACTTTATATTTTACTTAACAACTACCCATAATAATTTTTTAAAATTATATTTCACAATTATAATACATCAACACTTCATAAATAGAAAATTAAAACTTCATTTTTTTGTGTTAGCACTATATCTCAATAAAAAAAAACATAACTTAACTCTTCTAATTTTTAAAGTCATGTAAAAGAGAGAATTGGATGGTGAATAAATACTAAAATATGTTATATTATGAGATTATCACTCAGAGTTTAGTAAATCTTGACATTTGAATATAAAATCTTACATAAAAAAATTTCACAATTCATACTTAAAATACCAACGATTTTAATTTCATAATTAAATAAATAAAATACAATAATAAAACTCTAGATCACAATAAAAAACATTAATTGGTCAAACTCTACAAAGAACGTAAAAGGTCGTGTAATAGTACAAATTACAAATATAGAAAAAAAAGTAAAGAGAAAGGAAGTAAAAAATATCCGGGTTGCAACGGTAGGATTCACCGTATGCGCTTCCCGATTTACCCTGGTGGTCGGTGGGAAAACGGTCAAAAAAAAAAATATCATCTCAAATAGG
>JAOBBC010000128.1:3609543-3625646 GCA_025388495.1 Curcuma longa
AAACCAAAAGCAATCTACAATTCTACCAGGAAGTGGTGGTCTCAACAAATGATGTTAGGTGCCAACAAAAGCAGCCATATCATAAGAGCGAGCATCCGTAGCTACCTTAGTAAATAGCTCTAGCATGATAGGTGACATCGATCTGTAATTAAGTGTCATATGTGCTGGCCGCGGGGCGCCATCGACACCCGCGGTCGGTGCCCCACGGCTAGTAGCCAGCGGCGCCCCGCAGTCGGTGCCCCATGGCCAGTAGCCGGCGCTTCAATCCGGAGCTCGTGCGTCGAGCAGACAAGCAATGGAGGAGGAAACGCGTACCTAGCTTGGAGGCTGCATTTGTTGAAGAAATCTGGCCAAAACAGAGCCTTTTTCGGCTATTTTCGATGGTGGCGTGAGCAGATCGCGCGAGAAAGGAGAAAACCCTAGATTGGGTAAGTGGGTATTGGGGTAGATTCAGTGGTTAAGTGCTGATTTTGGCGACAAAACGGTTTCATCACAAAATTCATCGCAGAATTTACGATGAAACAGCTTTTCTTCATAAAATTTCACTAAATTTTAGTGAACACGCATTTATTGGACCAGATTAGGGTTTATATGTGAAATTTTGCGACGAAACAGGGTTTCATCGCTAAATTCATCGCAGAATTTGCGATGAAATAGATTTTCATTGCAAATTGGTGATGAAACAGGGTTTTGTCGCAAATTCTGCGATGAATTTAGCGACGAAACCCTGTTTCATCATAAAATTTCACAGCGAACACGCAGTTACCGGGCCAAATTAGAGTTTATATGTTAAATTTAGCAACGAAATGGGTTTCGTTGCTACATTCGTCATCAAATTAGTGACGAAACCTTGTTTCATCGTAAAATTGGCGATGAAACCATGTTTCATCGCCAATTCAGTGACGAATTTGTATTTCGTCGCAGATTTACAATAAAATATTATTTCATCGCAAATCTGCGATAAATTTTACGACAAAAATTTATTTTGCAACAGCTTTTTTGATGAATTTTATTTATTACAAAATGAGCAACAAATATTTTTTCATCGCTAAATTTATTGGAAAATGGCGATGAATCCATTTTTCGTCCAAAAATTCATTGCAAATTTGTGACAAAATAATTTATCCCTAATTTTTGTCACAACATTATCATATTTTTATAGTGATTGTTACAGGGGAGATGCTGCCAAAATTTTTTGGACGGTCTCCCGAGACGTGACATAGGACTTCCTCCATCTAACCTTCAGCTAGAACGTTCCCTGCCTAGCCTCTAATTAGGACTTTCCCTACCTAGCCTCAACTAGGACTTCTTTGCCTAGTCTTAATTAAGACTTCTTTGCTAGTCATCTGGTCAAATTGATCTGACTAGATTTTACTCACATCCAAACATCAGATCCTATTTAGATCCACCTTTGGTCAAACAGACCAGACCTAGGGGTATTGTCAAACATCAAAACTCTAAGGATAAACTAGTGCTCCTTGCACCAACAGATGGAGCAGGGATGGGCTGGCTTGGTACATGATCTGTAAATGGCTTAGGAGAAGGCTGAGGCAACACAGAGGGAGACATCTTTACTATAGGAACCGATAGAAGCAGCTGACCGTCAAACTGAAAAAGTCGAGGAGGCGAGGGAGAAGACTTTGCAAAAGTTGACTGCTGCCATTTACCAAAAGAGTTTAAAGAGAACCATCCTGGAGCTAAGGGTTGCATTGTCTAATGAAAGGAGAGGATATGGCTGCCAAAAAGGCAGAATGGGCCAAGGAGTGGGAAGCAAAATTTTGATCCGACCTGAAGGTCACTGACCTACTAGTGGATCATGTGTTCTCCTGCTTGAAAGTGGGGTTTGATGATTTCACAACTCAGTTCAAGGAAGCTGGCTATCCCTCGTTCAGTGATGCCTTGATAACTGACAATTTTGATGTGAGATTTAGGCGTATCTATATGTGTTTGGATCCTCTTATTGGCTCTAATTCATTTGCATGAGTTGATTTGTAGGATGGGTTCATTTTGAATTTTTATACTTGCTCATATTTATGATCTAATATCTAAGGAAGTGAATGTGGTTTTCCCATGAAGTTAGGTCATGAACTCAAGTCACATTGAACCACCTACGAGTGGAAAGAGAGTAATTGGATCTAGAGCAATCTGGACTCTTGGATCAAATTTGATGTGATTTGATCAAGTGTTGAGATCTGGTCAATCCTGATAGTCGATCTAGATCTGGTTGATCCTTGTCCACTTATTAAGATCAGGTTAATCCTCTCCACCCATCCAGATCTAGTCATCTTAACCATTAAATTGGACCCAACTGATCTTGACTGTCCATTCAGATTTGATCTCCTCCATCCCTTTAGATATGGAGCTTTCTCGGTCGATGGATGAGAAGAAAAGTGGGATGTGACAATAATCGAGGATCATGATTTTTTAAGGGGACTGCGTAATAGAGAAGAGGATTGACGGATTAAGAGGACCAGACATCTCTATTAGTATGGGTAAAGCTAAAAAAAATCATGAGGACTTAGGTCCAAAGTGGACAATAGCATACCATTATGGAGATATGTTGATTCCATCGATCTTAACAATTGGTATTAGACTCATGATCTATGTGGAACCATGTGGAGAACCTCAAAAAAAAAATGGAGGTAGGGGAGACCTGAACTATGGGGATAATGGTAGAGGGTTGCTAATAAAATCCACAATAAACTCTTGAGACAGGTAAGTTCTAGTAGGTCAGTTGGATAGATAGCCTTGACGGAATAAGAGGACCAGACATTGAGGGAAGGAAGACCTAGTGGGTTAAGAGATCGAAAGTTAAGCTGGTTTCGTTGGAGGGGAGGATTGTTGGGATTACAATCAAAGTTCCACATTAAAAATACATGGAGAAGATCATGAGTTTATAAGATGGAATATATCTCCATTGGTATGAGACATTTTGGGTAAAAGTCAAAAATAAAACCATGAGCGTATAGACCTATAGTGGACAATATCATACCATTATAGAGATATGTTTATTCCATTGGTTCTAACACCCTACCCCTTCAATAAATCTAGTAACACCTTTCACTCAACCAATCCAACTTCGATTCCATCCCTCCACTGAGCTCTCATCGATCGCATCTCTGTTAGTTGTTCTTCCTTGATCGGAGCTTGGGGTGCTCTAGCTCGTTCTATGAGCTTTCTTAGTTGTTAATTTTCCTCAATTTGATTTATAGTTATATTTCATAGAAATTCCAATGTTCAATGCAATTTAGTTCAATTTTGTTTGTGACTATATGTGGAACAAATTGGTTAGATGTATGGTTGTTACATGCCTTTGATAGGGTTTGATTATTGTTTTCCTTCTCTGTTACTTCAGCATAGTAGTTAGGGTTAAGCTTGATTGTTGGCTTTCTTTTGGATCTTTTGAATAGGTTTTCATTGCTAGTGTAGGTTGTGTGAATTTTCATTAAGAGAATGTTTTGTTTTTCTTGTTTCCTTAGTTACAATTACCCATTTCATTATTAAGAGAAACCCCATTTAAAATATCAAAAATCCCAAGACATTTACAAATAATTCAATCCTAGAATTTATTGGATACCAACTTTATTCCTTGTGAGAGACGATCCGAGTTATCTTATACTGCACTAGTGTAGTTAGGGATCGACATTAATTTGAATTAGTAATCGTGGTATGAGACACGATTATCAATTTTGGCATAGTTGTTGGAGAATGTTAGCGGTGTTTGATAATTTTAGGATTGGTTTCTTTTCTGTTTGTCCATAAAAAATATTTTTGAAAAACATTTGTGTCCAGTGCTTAAACATTCAGATATCCATGTGTTCTATATTATCTATATCATGTGTTTTTTTTATCTAGTTTGTTAGTGTTTCAGGGGAAGACTAGGAACTCTTTTATGTGAGCAACTATAGATACTTATTTTTAGTAATTTGGAGGTGTCAATGAGACTTATGGTTCTAGTTGGGGAGGACAACCAAATTACATGTATAGGAACACACAACAATATTAATGGAATCTTGAACCTTAGCATTATCAATTTAAACCTCAATACTTCTAACCTTAACAACAAAATAAGTATGAGTCATTTTCAAATACTATAACTCTAATTGGGTAGATCATTAACATTTCAGGTATGAGGATGCAAACAATCAGTTTACCAAGCCGTATCCAGCATATTAGAATCCATATGAATTTCAAAATGATTTAGTGCATACCTGGCCACAACCATTTTAACAGAGTGAGCCAATTCTATAAGAGACATTCTAGGATTTCAGTATAGAAACTCCTACTCATAATTAAATAGAAACATCAAAGTAGGAACTAAAGGAGGTTATGCAACAATTCTTATTGCAACAACAGAAAACTGAAGCAACATTACAAAATTTTCATATCTACTGGATTAAATGACATCATCAGTCAACCATATGCTAGCACAAGGCTCCACTCATCTTTCCTCAGAGGTCATTCTGACTGATATCGAGGCGCTGGAGGAGATGAATTGTAGATCTTGTGACAGATTTGATTCTGATTCTGTTGTTCTATAGGATTCCTTTATTTTTTTTATGATGATGTAGTAAGTGACTCTTGGGGCTTTGCCCCAAGAGTCACTTTCTTTGGTTGCATAACCACCTAAGCTAAAGCAAGAGCTAGAACCCTTACTTGACCAGGAGAAGACCACATTCACTTTTCTAGAACCTCAAGGTACTTTTCAGCAATGCAAGATTAGTAACTCTTATGATTTTTAAAAAAAATTCATAGAGATACCAATAATTGATTTTATTAGTTGTGATTCAATTTTAGATCCATGCTTCATAGAGACTGATATCATTTCATCATTTTCCTATCCCCGCATGCGTGCAGAAGATATGTTCTTCCCATTTTTATAAATTCCTAGAGTGACTGCTCTAATTGAACCACCTCCAACCTTCAAGAAATATTTTCAAAGAGTATATGGCAAAGGGAGTGATCATGGTTTTACTAAATTTGGTGTAACTTAATAAATATTTTTTATTTTTTTTTCACTTAATAAATATTTTAAAAATTTTCTTTGTCACTTAATAAATATTTTAGAAAATTTTTGAAAATTGATTTGTCACTTAAATTATTTTTGAAAATAAATTTTTTTTGAACATGACCATTTGATTTTGATATATTTCAAAGGAGGGAGAGAAGGTAAAAAGTTAAGTTTTCATAAAAGATTTTCAAAGTTAAGAGTTTTAAAGAATTATTTCAAAATACCCCAGATAATGTTAAGGGGGAGAGATCGAATTAAAGGGGGAGAAAGTTTTGGTTAAGTTCTTTAAAATTTGTGCTTAACTTTAAACCAAAGTTTTTCTTTTCTTCTAACTTAACTTTAAACCAAGTTGTTATAATTAAAAAGGAAGAGATTGTTGGTGTAGAGAGCACGAGATAATTGAACATATATTTTGATAATGGTAAAGGGTTCAAAGTTAAGGTTATATTGTGATCTAATATGACTCGATCTAGTGTACAGGTAACACAACCAGAAAAGTTTTAGTTGAGCCTAGGCAAGAAATTCTTGATTGGAGGGACTAGGCAGGAAGTCTTGGCAGATCGAGGACATCGGACATGAAGCCCTAGGGGTCGAGAATACTAAGCAGGAAGTCTAGATGGGTCGAGGACTAGAGGTCTAGCAGAAAATCTCAAAGGTGGTCAAGATCAAGCTAAGCAAAAGATCAAACATGTCGGGTGGATCAAGATTTGGTAGCAAGTAAACATTCCCGAGTGAAGATGTGAGGACGCGCTCTCTGAAAGAAGGCAGTAGGCATTGGTTCAACCTAAGATTTCACTGGAGACCTGAAGTTGAGATCGGACAGCCTGAAAGACTATCAATCATAATATAGTATGCTTGCTTGTGCTAATATTGTGGTGTAGAGACTTGATATTGGAAGTTGACTGGAATAGTGAACTCCAAGGGACTGGAAGGGTTCTAGGCGCCTGAACAAAGATACATCACAGTTGGATAAAGCTTCTCGCCACGTTAGCAGTCTAGGCATTCGGAAGGGATCTACGAGCTTAGAGAATGATAAGTTTTAGTCGGAGAGGGCGTTATTTTGTTCATGCCACGTCAACATTCTAGGGGCTCGGAAGGAATCTAATCGCTCGGAGATGGATAAAGGACGACGGTGTCAGATTGGATCAGATTGAGCTGGGGACATCCAAAAGGGATTCAGGTGCCCGAAATGGCTTTTAAAAGAAGCTTCGCCCAGCAACTTCAGATAATTATCACTACCGCCTCATATTCTCGTTCTGCACTAAAATTCTGACGCAATGCTGACATACTACTCTGACACCCATACATATCTCTGGATCTTTAGTGTTGGTAGTTTCTGCTTTTATTTTTGTCCTTCGTACTTATTTTTTGAAAAGGAATGATAAACTTATTACCAGTCCCTATCTTTGTAAAAGATGAACCTCCTTCTTCTTTGAGAATGAGGGAATTAATGGATTGCCTATCAAAAGTTGTCAATGATTGCGGGCCTTGAAGTAGCAGTTAGAGGCTATGAACCAAGTAAAAATAAACATGTACTTTTGTGTTCTTTCTATTTCTGTTGCCCTCTCTATAACGAGTTTTTTAACAATAAGTGAAAAAGCGAAACACACTATTTACCCCCTCTAGCGTGCTCTCTGATCCTACAGTTCATACGAGGATAACCCTATCTTTCACTCGGATCATCCCATTGTTGGCACAACTTCTACTTTTACATCGCCTTCAACTGCCAAGAATAAAGGAGAATATGTTCTTTTCTTTTATTTTTCTTTATACTTTTCTTTTTCATCGTACTTTGCTTTTATACTTTGTTTTCATACCTTGCACTTTGTTTGGTTCATATTTCATTTGATTTTAAATAAATACCTTTATGTGTGTTTCTTCGTAATGCCTTGAGAATCATAAAAGTTAGTTAAATTCTACCATTGGATTTCGGATTCTTTGACATGATTGAGTCTTTTGCTTATACTTGTGTGGTGATGGATTCTAACTTGAGAGACTGAGTGTGTTACACAAAATTTCCTAGTGAGGACCACCTTCATGCCTACCATTCTTCCTCTTTTTGAGTGATGGTACTCATGATAATTGAACTCTAGGGTTTGCTTACCTTCTTTTCAAAATTATAGTAGCATGTGTGTGCATGAATATGATGAAGATTGTTTGTTCTTATTTTCTCTTTTGATTTTCTACTTTCTTATTACACTCCTAGTTGAATAATTTCCATGGTAAATTTTGTCTCTCATCATATTTGCTTTGTTTACCTTCTTGAGAGTGTGGTTGATGATTTGATGAGTTATTTTCCCTGAAACAGTCAGCCTTTAAGTGTGGGGGGAAGGGTTTACATATGCTCAAGGATTTTCAAATATTTTGGAGATTTTTCATGAGTGCAGATTTCTATTTTTGGGCATGATAAGGGAGTTTCAAATATGACTCTTGTTATTGTTACTTTGTGTAGTAATTAAGGGCTGGTGTTTGAAGGTTCTGTTTTGGCTCTGCTGGGGTAATTTGAAGGTTGTAAGTGTTATATGATTGAGCTGGGATTTGGTTTTGAATGTCTATTAAGGGCAACATAGAAATGAAAATGCACAATGGTAGTGATAAGAAGTTTGGAAGGGGTTGCTATTTTCAGAGGTTGCTGGAAGTGATCATCCACGGTAGTTTGTATTCAGAGGGTGATGGAAAAAAAAAAGGTACATGGAAGCTAGTCGGTTGAAAAGAAAAAAAAGATATAAAAAAACTGGAATTGACAAAGATTGTTGAGGAGTTGATTAAAATGGATATTTGTTGGTTAGTGTTAATGAGTGTTTCACTCTCCTTGGATTGTTTTTCGAGCCCAGTGGGAGATGGAGTTCTGATGTTGTGGCTAAAGAAAAAAAAACTGTGAAGAGCTTAAAGAGAGGATTTGCTGAGTTTCTGCAGGACCTAGTTAATTCTTCATCTACTTGAGTTCTTGTATGTGTTCTCTGAACTGTGAGGGATTAGAGTAAGGATCTTGAGTACTTGATGTTGTTGATGCTGACGTGGTCCTTGGTTCTAGTTGGGGTAGTTGGAGTGGCTGGAAAAAAAAAGAAGAAAAAAAGAAGAAAGAATGGAAGTTGGAATTTCTTAAACTGAAGTATTGGGGAACTGAATTGATGAACATTCAACTGGCTGAGTTGCTGAATCTGGATGTAACAATTAGGATGGCTTACACTTCCTTGAGGCTGAGGTGTTGAGAAAAAAAAAGAAAAAAAAATAGTGACTTAAGGAGTTTCATATGAATATGGAAGTAATTTGCGTCAAGCCGTCTCACAAACTCTTTGGACAGTAATTGACCATAGTTAAGTGTTTAGTTCACAATGATATTTGGTGTACTATCCTTCCCTCATGGAACTCATTTTTGATTGGTTCAAAAAGCTCAGAAGAAAGGAGTATCAAGTTGATGTTTGAAACTAAAAAGCAGGAGCAGTGAAAGCTAAGTTGCTGAAAGATATTTTTCTTCTTGTTGTTACTGCTGTCAAGGGAGATTTGGAATGATAAGTTGACTGCCTAACATCTATGGTGACCTCCTCTCAAGGTACAGAAGTTGTGAGTCCTTGAAGCAGCAGATTTAACTTAGGGTATGAAAAAAACTGGTAGTGCTACTTTTGATTTTTGATTCTAAACTGCAATAATATGAATTTGAGATTTTATCATTTCAGTGCTAGCTGATATACTCTTTCAAGTTAAGCTCTTGATGATTTAAGCTGGAATTGCTTTTAAATCCAGATTGTGAAACTGAAGCTAAAAAAAAAAAGAGAAATCAGAATTCAGAAGTAATATTCCTTTGATGTTAGACTTATGAATTGCATATAGTATTACTTCTAAGGTTTATTAGCTGATGGTGAGAGTGTCACTAAAGATGTGAAGGGATCTCTTGGGTTCAAATTTCTGAAACTTAAGGCTATGGTATGTCAGGAACTGGAATTGCAGCAACCTACCAAGAATCTAGATTGTCAAGAATCTGGAATTTTGATCTCAATAGATATGTAGTTCAGATGAGTGGGAATCTGCAAGGCCATCTTATGCTATGTGGCTTCTGCAAATTCATTGAAGCCGAATTTTTAAGATGAGATCTGAATTGGCACATGTAAACTTGATACACTAAACTTGGAATTTGCTACCAAGCTGCACATTCTGAAGTGGAAGCTGAATCTGTCATTGCTTTCCTGTCTTGTCTGTTCAAATCTGTGCTCATCTAATTCTTGCAATTTCCTTAGATTTGAATGTCTGAAATTGGAGTTCTTGAGATCAGGATATCAATAGTCAGATTCTTGCAACTTCCTTAAACTAGCGTTAATCTGAATTTAACCTTTGAAAGTAATCCAATGGAAATTGTGAGTGATGAATTACTTTCAGCAAGGCTGTGCTCAACTCTTGATGCTAGCTTCTGATCAGTTAAGGAAAAAAGAAAACTTTGAAAGAAACATTCAATCCCTCTAGTGTCCTGTGATTCAAAATATGCAATTTCATTGAATCTAAGTTCTGGAACTGTTAGCTGAAGGTGGCAATGAATTCCAGAGGCTAGAATAGTAGGGTAGCAGGGGTTTTAAGAAAGCTTATATGAGTTACGATCTAAGGGAGTGCTGATGTGAGTTTAGTTGCTCCTCTACCTGTACAATTAAAGGAGAAAGCAAGGAGGTTAACTAGTAGAGGAGTCTGAATTCCGCTAGAGAATGCTGAAGTTGTATCAGCTACAATATGAGTTCAGTGCCAATTTTTTATGCTGGCATTGACCAGCAACAACTAGATTTCAAAGCTCTTGTCACCTCTGTCACGTCCCGGGAGGCTGTCCGAAAAATTTCGACAGCATCTCCCTTGTAACAATGACCTTTCCTGAATACATACAGAGATATACAGGCCACATACGGCCGAAATAAGGACAACACGTCCAATAAACATCATAGATACACACAACAGATGCAATATAAGGTTTACACGACCACACAACAACTATCACATGCATACTAGCCAACATAAACAAATTTTATGTAGCGGAAACAGCGTAAATCCGACAAAACGAATAACCACAAAGGCAAATCCAACATAATGACAATCCATGTCCACAAAATACAAAATCCATACTCGAATACAACTCTAAACCCTACCAACCACTACATAACCGTCTGATGTGAGATAGAAACAGTTGACCGAAACTCCAAGCTTCAAATAACCTATCTGCTACCTAGGGAGAAAACAAAATAACCCTAGGGTCTGGATAGTGAGCATTAGATACTCAGTGGGTACAGAATAGAAGTGCATGTAAGATAAACCAGTAGAAATAACAAGAATGTAACATCTAGAATGAATAAGTACAGAAGAGGTAAACACTAATCAACAGGTAATAGGTATCAACAGATAGCATGAATCATGATAATCGAGCATGGTATATCAACTGAAATAATAAAGAAAGAATAATACTGTGCAATAGGTATAGGTATCAGGTACATGTAATCATGTATGTAATGTCATACAAGTGCAACAATCATAATAAATAAGTGCAACAGTCGTAAACATATGAATAAAGTAAACTATGTAATAGTCCTACCAACGAATGCATGTAAATACGCAGCAAACATCGCAACCAAATGCAAGTCACCGTCTGCACTCGTCATCCCCAGTCACTTCCCTAGGACAGTGAAGTGGGGCGCACAACAGGACATACTGCACAGGCTCCATCAACTAACCACCACTAATCTGGTGGGGAGCAGGCAGTGTAGCAGGAGGGCAATATAGCCAGTCCTGGTTGCACCCAACAATAGTGCAATATAGCCAGTCCTGGGGAGCGGGCAGTGTAGCAGGAGGGCAATATAGTCAGTCCTGGTTACACCCAACATAGCAATAATAGATCCTCATAAGGTCAAACAACAAGTTTCAAGCAAGGATATCAAAGATATCAACTAAATAACTATCTCAAATAGCAGGAATAGCAATAGGACAGATAAAATAGCAATAAGATATATACTGAAAAATTGACCTGTATTGACCAAATACAGGGTACCCACCTGAGTCGGATGATCGTCAACAAAGAAACCCAGAAAATATACCCAATCTCCGTGTATAATAGGACCAATCCAATTAAGGTCCCGAAATAGAGCACCAATACAATACTTAGCTTAAACTATATTTAATCTAACCTAATCTAATAATCCTAACTAATTCAACAATAATCCAGTTAAACTAACCAACCTCACCCTCCTTGGTTTACAACCGAATTCAACACATAAAACCCTAAAATAAATCAATTCATCAGCCCAAAAATCTCAATTAGATCACTGGTCAACATTTCCTTGACTAGCCTCAACCAATCTACATTGAACAACACCCATTCCAACAGCTTAATTCCTAATTTAAATCAAACCCAACCAACAAAACAATCCAACAGTAACCATTCTAAACCAACCCATAGTATTCTGCCAAAACAAAGCATCATCAGATTCTATATGAAAAACTCACCTCAAATAAGTTCTAATTCGTGCCCTAGCCCTCCTTGCTTAGCCTTAATTCTCTTCTCCTTCTTCATGGCCGAATTCAATTTGATTCCAGTTTTAAACAACTGATCCAATCCCTAAGAACAGATCCGACTCATAAAATCAACCATCAAAGCCAAGCAATTAAAAGAAATGGCTTCAAGAAGGCTTACTTACAATCTGATTTAAATCCAAATCAAGCTAAGCTGCACTTACCAGATTGCAACAATCCAAGCCTTCGGTCTCTTCTTCTCCATGGCGAAACTAGCAAGAAGACTCCCATCGGCCGGCCAAAACCAATTCCTAGCTACCGATCTAAGTTCTGAAGACATGAAATACCCTAGATCTAAGCTCAAACCAAGCACAAATCGAAAGAACCCAACCGAATCGATATGTACCAATTTCTTCCTCCTTGCGGCCGAAAACTCAAGGAAATCCCACAATCCAAATCGTAACTCCTTACAAGTTCTGGAATCCAAGAATAACATAGATCCAAGCTCAAAAACCAATCACAAACTGAAACTTAGCTCAGATTCTTACCAATCGGCTTTCCTCTCTTCGATCCGCCGCCGCAAGCGCTGCCAACACACCAACGTTCCAAGCCTTCGCCAGTGAGATCCAACCCCAGCAACACCAGCTCCGGTCGTCGATGCTTCCTCAGCCCCCAACTCCGGCGTCGACCATCGCACCCCCTCAGCTTTGGCGGCAAGGAGAAGCACGAACAGAGGAGTGTTCGAGAGAACAAAGATCAGATCGCGATTGGGAGAAAACAGGTTGGGCGCTGTAGCTTCCTTAACGAGTCTTATAAGCCTTCCTTAACGGGTTAATATCCAACAAGCTCTTACCCTTTAACCCTAATCCCATTAGCCATTCAATAACCCATTAAACAATCCTATAACCCTAAATTAGGTTTTTAATTAAACTTAAATTAGCTTTTGGATTAATTTTATTTACCATTTGCCCCCTTAGTTTTGGTATTTTACATTCTCCCCACTAATAAAAATTTGGTCCCTAAATTTATAATCTTCATACTTCGATACAGAAATACCATAATAATTAAATCATACCTCAAACAAACAGATAAGGGTATCGAGCAAGTAGCCTCCTCGTCTGTATGATATTACCATCCGACTTTTACAAGTCGAATGGTTTTGTTCCGCAACTGTCGCTCCTTCCAGTTAAGAATTCGCACCGGAATATCCTTATAAGACGCATCTGGCTAGAGAAGAACAGGTACTTCCGCAACATAGATACATGAAATACACCATGAACACCAGCAAGTATCGAAGGCAATGCGAAGCGATATGCAACCTCGCCAATCCGCTCTAATATCTCAAACGGTCCAATGTATCGCGGAGCCAACTTTCCTCTCAACCCGAACCTCTTCACCCCTTTAATCGTGGGTGATACTCGTAAGAATACATGATCTCCCACAGAAAACTCCAGTGGTCGACGTCTCTGATCGGCATAACTCTTCTAACGATCCTGAGCCTCTGACATATGACGTATAATAATTTGCATAAGCTCAGCATCCTACTGGATACTCTGTGGACCCAACATCTTTCTCTCGTCGATTTCCTCCCATAATATTGGAGATCGACAAGGTCTACCGTATAATGCCTCAAATGGGGCCATTTGGATAGTAGAATGGTAACTATTATTATACGAGAACTCTACTAAGTATAAATGATCCTCCCAACTGCCTCCAAAATCCAGAACACAAGCCCGTAATAAGTCCTCAAAAGTCTGAATAGTGCGCTCTGACTGACCATCTATCTGTGGATGAAATGCTGTGCCGAAATGAAGCTCTGTACCTAATGTCTGCTGCAGACTCTGTTAAAATTGTGATGTAAAACACGGATATCTGTCTGAAATAATGCTAGTAGGAACTCCGTGTAATTTGACGATCTCTCTGTAGTACAAATCTTCCAGATGATCCAACGAATCAGTCATACGCATCAGAAGAAAATGCACAGATTTGATTAATTGATCAACGATTACCCAAATCGCATTATGACCCTTTCGGATCCTCAATAGTCCGGTAACAAAGTCTATCGTAATGTGATTCCACTTCCACTCAGGAACCGAGATCTCCTGAAGTAATCCTGTTGGTCTCTGGTGTTCAGCCTTCACCTGCTGACAGACTAAACACCTCGCAACAAAATCTGCAACATCCCTCTTCATATCGTTCCATCAATAGGAGCGCTTCAAATCCCGATACATATGAGTGTCACCCGGATGTATCGCAAACCTAGAGTGATGTGCCTCCTATAATAACTTTTCCTTCACTGGATGCTGCTCCGGAACACAGAGTCGTCCTCTGAATCAGAGTACCCCATCTATATCACGAGAAAACTCTGACTGCTGTCCAGAATCTACTCTGCTACAGATGAACTGGATATGCTGATCGCTGGCCTGTGCTAACTTAATTCTCTCCACTAATACTGACTGAACAACCATCGAAACTAGAACACCCCGCTGAGTCCGACTATGCTCCACCAATACCAAGTCAGAAAACTGCCGTACCATATCAGTAACGGCTACCAACTGACTAGCCAAAATTCCATGAGACTTTAGGCTAAGTGCATCGGCGACCATATTAGCTTTACCTGGGTGGTAGCTAATGGTACAATCATAATCCTTCAGATACTCCATCCAGCGTCTCTGTCTGAGGTTCAGCTCCTTCTATGTGAACAGGTATTTTAGACTTTTATGGTCTGTAAGGATCTCGAATGTGACTTCGTAGAGATAATGACGCCAAATCTTCAGAGCGAAGATAATAGCAGCAATCTCTAAATCATGTACTGGATAGTTCTTCTCATTCTCCTTTAGCTGACGAGAAGCGTAGACAACCACTCGATCACGCTGCATCAAGACTGCCCCCAATTCCTAGAATGACATATCAGTGTACAGTATGAAGCCGTCATCACCAGAAGGAATCATCAAAATCGAAGCACCGACTAATTGTTGCTTCAGCTCCTAAAAAATTGACTCACAAGTCTCTGACCAAAGGAATTTCGCCCCCTTCTTGGTCAGACGAGTCAATGGTGTAGCAATACGGGAGAAATCCTCCACAAATCTCCGATGATAGCTCGCTAAACCCAGAAAACTACGGACTTCCTGAACAGACTTGGACTGCTCCCAATCGGTAACTGCCTCTATCTTCTGAGGATCTACGAAAATATATCTGCTAGATACGACATGTCCAAGAAATCCTACAGAAGATAACCAGAACGCGCACTTGTTGAACTTAGCATACAACTGCTCTCGACGTAATGCCTTCAATACGATGCGGAGATGCTGCGAGATGCTGCTTATGCTCTACCTCCGATCAAGAATATATCAGGATATCAACGATAAAGACAATCACGAATCGGTCCAGATACTTCAAGAAAACCTGGTTCATCAAGTCCATAAATACGGCCGGAGCATTGGTGAGACCAAACGACATCACCAAAAACTTATAACCTCCGTACCAAGTGCGAAAGGCTGTCTTTAGAACATCCTCATCTCGTACTCTGAGTTGATGATAATCAGATCGCAGATCAATCTTAGAGTATACACATGAACCCTTTAATTGATCAAACAAGTCGTCAATACGAGGCAACAGATATTTGTTCTTCACTGTTACCGCATTCAGCTGGCGGTAATCGATGCATAATCTCATGGATCCGTCCTTCTTCTTCACAAATAATACTAGAACTCTCCACGGTGATACACTTGGATGAATGAAACCGATCCAATAACTCCTGTAACTGGATTTTCAGTTCCTCTAACTCCTTCGGAGCCATCCGATATGGAGCCTTAGACACTGGTGCAGTGCCTGGAATCACCTCAATTGTGAACTGAATCTGCCTCGAGGTGGCAAGCCAGGAAGCTCATTCAGAAAAATATCCTGATAGTCGCGGACTATACGAACATCAAAAAGACTAGAAACTCTGACTCCCTCTGCTTGCTTCAGAAATAATAGATACCCACGACATTCACCATCTAACATCCTCTGCACTTGTATGGCAGAAATAATGGATACAACATCACTTCGAGTACCTACGAATTCTCAAGCGAGTTGATCCAGAGGTCGGAAGGTAACCACTCTAGCTCGGTAGTCAACAGTAGTATAATAGGTGGCTAACCAATTCATGCCCAGAATGATATCAAACTCCATTATATCTAGTACCTGAAGGTCCACTATAAGAGTATGTCCGCCAAAGTCCGACAGACATCTTCTAATCTCCTGATTTGTAGTCAGTACTTCATCCGAAGGTAAAGAAACTGCTAGACTACATGATCTAATCATAGGGGTTCGTTTAATTTTTCTAAAAAATAGTCTAGACATGAATGAATACGAGCTACCCGTATCTATCAAAGTATCAGCAAATATATCATAAATGAAAATTGATGTGCGTAGGATATATAACCATTTCTTATACTTTATTCGCATATCTTTCTGCTTTTCATGCTGTATCTTACGTATATTACACCCTTTACCTGTGCATTTGGCATTGCATTCTTTATTTCCTAGTTCGGAGGACTGCTCGTATATTTGTGTGTTTTAGGACGAAAAACGGAGCAAAATAGGTGAAATGGAGCACCTATTAAAGACATGG
>JAOBBC010000128.1:3646234-3659635 GCA_025388495.1 Curcuma longa
CAAGAAAGATGTTGCATAACAATAAAACTTTTCTGGGTTTAGCAAAAGAACTTCGGTGGGAAGGGAGGGTGATCTACAAGAAAATCAACAAGGATTTCAATAATGGTCTGCCTGAAAGTTGATCCTTGTTAATTAGGTTCTGGGGGTTTAATCATACGAGATAATTTCTTTTGCAACAGTGGCAGATAATCAATGATTTCAATAGTGGTCTACAAGAATGTTGATCCATGTTAATTAGGTTTTGGGGGTTTAATCATATGAGTAATATTTTAAATTTTTTTTGCAACTTTTAGATTGTTTCTTTCTTATAATTGATTCCTTTTTACCTTTCTGTGAATGATGGTTGAGTTTGTGCAAGTTTTCATAATCATTTTGTGTGTTACATATAAAAATGTAGTTTGTTATGAAATCTTCAAAGAGAGGATAGTGAAAATATAGTCAACAATAACTTCAACAGCCTATTGTGTTATGTGTGGACCACAAAAGGCTGAATTTGTTGGTAGAGATGTGAGCTAGATAGTCAATAAACATGAAAATTAGCTTCCTACTATTTTGATTTAGCTCTAGGGATAACACATCACTATTGTGCTATCCTAAGTGGAAATATTCCCAGTCAATCTAACAACCATTATCATTAATGAACTTTATTCAAATAATTAATATTCTGTGTATTTTGCATGAATTTGAAGTAAGATGTATTTTTTTTGTGTCAAATCCTTTTATAATAAATAACACAAAATGCTCATGGATAGTCAAATATACTGCTTTTGATTCTCAGGGGACATGCAACCCACATTTATTATGTATGGCAGCTTATAATTAAAGGACAAAAGTGCCATTGATGTTCAATATGACCAAACAAATTCTGTCTGTTCTTTGCTGATTATTGTTCTATTATTGTGCATCTCAATGTTCATTCTCTCTATGAACATTGTGAATAAATACTTAGATGAAATTATTTTGGACTACAATCAGGTCATGTGTTATTGCACGGGAAATGACAAAAATTCATGAAGAGGTATTTGATGTCCACCATGTTTCAAGGTGGATCTGCTCTTGGTATTAAATTTCTTAACATACCTTGTTTTCGTATTAATTCTATTGCTTTCCATTCATGTTTTAAGCATTCGTTCTATGAATAGTGATAAAGTAGTCACAAGTTATTTTTCTTGTTCGGAGTCTAGATTCAGTTCTATATATATAAAAATTCTCAATATATATTTGAATGTATCTTGCATCTCATCCTCTTCGTTTGCTGGAATCTACCTCCTTTTCTTTTCATTTCTCTTTTTTGCTTCTTTTGTTTTTTTCGGAAGTACATTGTCTTCTGTTTTCAATGCGTGCAACTAAAGGCGATCTATGCTAATGATATATTGGACACTTCCATTTGTCACAGCTCTTTTCATTATCCTGGTCGCAATCATGAAAGACAAACAGCACCTTGCTTGTAGGTTTGAAGCAGTTATCCTCAACTTTGATATGTGTTCATTTTATGGATTGACTTGTACAATTTTAACAATAACGCATTTGTACCGTTTGTTAGCAAGTCGAGTGGGTTGCCCAACCATTAAAGATTAAATAAAATCCTTAAATGTAAGGCCATCACAACTAGGTTTCAGGCCTACATCAATCATTGTCAAGCTTCATTGGATGTGCCAATGATGAGTTCAAAGAGCCAATTTAGTGCAAGGCATATACCTTCCATGATTGTGGGGGAAAAAAAGGTACTAGGGGTGCCCTATCCAAATTTAGAAGTTTATAAAATTTAATTTAACTTTTATTATTTTTTGGGGTGGTGGTAATCCGCCCAAGGAGAATACTCCGCCATGGTTGGTCCTAAGCTTGAATAAAAAAGGATGGTTACGTTAGGTTGTTTGTCAATGTAAAACATAGACAAATATTATATATGGATTCTGTTGGTGCAATCGGTTTTCAGGATTTTGATGGTTTGATTAAACAATATATTTAAAGGAATTTGGCCAGGATTGATCAAATTGATTGTAGAGTCCAAGCAAGTCAAGTTTGACTTGAAGCTTGGAAATGAGTGAGAAGTTCAAGTAGGACTAGATTCTTGAAAGGCTTGGTGGAAAACCCTAGGGGAGTGAATCCGAGGTAGTGGAAGTCCTGGTTAGGAACCAGGCAGTGAAAGTCTTAGCGGGGCTAGGTAGTGGAAGTCCTGGTTGGGAATCAGATAGTGGAAATCTTAGCGGGGCTGAGCAGTGAAAGTCCTAGTTGGGGACTAGGTTAAGTCCAAAGTGAATTAATTGGGAGTTGAACACTTGGTTTTGGAAGGACAAATTACTCCAGGCAACTGGGAGAGCTTCTAGGCGAGTCGAGGTCCAGGTGATTGGAGAGCTTTCAGGCGATTTAAGGTCTAGGCGACTAGGAGAGCTTCTAGTCAACTAGGAGTGAAAACTCAGTCCGAAGAGGATTGAGTTTACAACTGAGTCATTGGAGGTCCAGTCGATTGGAGGAGCTTCTAGTCGATCGGAGAAGTGAGTTTCCAACTGAGTCGTTGGAGGATTGAGTTTCCAACTGAGTCCAGTCTCTCGGAGGAGCTTCCAGTCGATCGGAGGAGTGAGTTTCCAATTGAGCTGTCAGAGGATTGAGTTTCCAACGAAGTCTAGTCGCCCGGAGGAGCTTCTAGTCGACCAGGACAGTGCCGATTGAGCAATATAAAAAGGGACTCAAGGCAGCCTCTTCTATCATCAATTACTATCATCCATCTCTGTTCAAGTGCTCAGAAAGTACTTCAAACTTCGTTTGTATGATCCGTGAAGCGCCAGGAAAGGTACTGCGACATTCAGGGTTTCCAGCCGGATCTACACGAGTTTGTTTTTTGTTATCATACTTAATTGCTCATTATTTTGTTATTGTGATTGTATTTTACGAATCTTGTAAGAGGTTTTTTTCATCTTTGGAAAGTATTCGGAAAGGAGAAAGAAACTAGTGGATTCACAGTTGAGTGTCTAGGTGGAGTAGGGACCTCGGGAGTTGCTGAACCACGTTAAAATTCTGGTGTCTTCTTTTTGTACTGTTTTGTTATTATTCCGCTATTACTAACGACTTTGATAGAAAAGAAAACAACGAAAATACGAGTACGCTATTCACCCCCCTATAGCATTGAATTGATCCTACAAATTGATATCAAAGCAGAGACCCTTCGTTGGTCTAATCGCATCAAGAGCAGGCTAGAGATACATTAGTTTTAAGTTCTTTTTTCTTTTTTTATTATTTTTATAAAAGTGGAGAAAAATAGGGAGAACAAAGGAGAACTAGACTGATGCATCTACGAGCCACCTCCATACGAGATAGAGTATTTCGAAGTTTGGAGGCCGACGATGGAGGACTTCGTCCTAATGGGGGACTTCGATAGTTGAGTTGCCCGAAAAGAACCATCTATCCAAAAGTCCCAAGAGGACCAAAAGATAATAAAATTAATATTAAGTATTTTACCTAATCGAATTGTGCACAGATTAGGTAAATTCGAAAAAGCCTACGACCTTTGGACTCGGTTGATCAAGCTTCATGAGGACCTGTCAAAGCTAGACGATCAAGTCGAACTCGAATCCAAATCGTCAACAGTCAAGGGGAGAATCCTAACCCGGATTCGACAGGTATACATTTTAATTTAAATTTTAAATCACATAGAATATGCTTCAAGTGCAAGGAGAGAGGACACTATAAAAATATGTGCCCTACTTATAAGAATCGGTCCGCACAATCGGTAAAAAGGAGGAACCGATGTGAGCGATTCAAAGAAGCAAGGAACACGTGATGTGCTTCAAGCGTAAGGAGACTGTACATTACAAGAACTGATGCCCATAGAGAAGATCTAAGGATTTAGGGGGAGCAATCAAGGTTAGTAATTTTAAATTTTATGAAAATCCCATTTCTGCTATGCATGCTAGTTGTAATCTAGATATTTCCTATTATGTTAGCAAATTGGATAAGTATGATAAATCTACCTTAATTTGTTCTAACCATTCATCTAATTGAAATCTAATTAACAAAAATACATTAATTAATAATAAATCAATTAATTCAAAATTAATAAAAAATAATTTGAATAATTCAAATACTAAGCAACTTAATTTAAACTTTGAATGAGTCAATCAAGACTTTGATCAAGTCGATATCAACCTTAGTTAGATCAATCAAAACCTTGATAACCGGATCAAATAAAATCTTGATTTGATTAATCAAAAGGTTAATCCAAATAATAAATCAATTAATTTGAAAAATAATTCAAAATTAACTAATCTGAATTTTATTCATAAAAATTTTGCAAAATCAAATAAAAAATTTACAGAATTTAGAAAAATAGAAAAATAATTCTTAAACGTTAAAAATCAAGAAAATAAGTTTTCAAAATCGAAAAATTTGAAAAATCAGAATTTAAATTTTAAAAATTTAAAAATCAGAAATTGAATTTAGAAATTAAGAAAACAAGTTTTCAAATTTTGAAAAATTTAACTTAAATTTTAAAAATAAGAAAAATTATGGTTTGAATTTTAAAAATCAGAAAATTTTGAATTTGAAATTCCAAAATTATAAAAATCAGTTTTCAAAAATTAAAAATTCAAAAGATTAATTTTTAAATATTAAAAATTCAGAAAATCAAATTTTGGATTTAAAAAATGCAAAAGACAAGTTTTTAAAGTTTAAAAGTTCAGAAAATTCAATATTCAAAATTTTGAAAAATGAAAATAACACTTTGAAAAATAAAATTGAAAAATCAGAAAGATTATTAAAAATCAAATTTAAACTTGGGTTACAAGTCTAAGGTAAATTCAAATGAACAATTTAAAAATCACAAACCAAGTTACAATCAAGTATCACTTAATTATGAAACAATTAATAAAATCATACTTGATAAAATAATATAAAAATTAAAATGTGTCATAGTGGATTAACACATTCAAAGTTAACGCGAAATGTATCAAATCGAGAATTCGATACATCACTAGAAATAGATACTTTAATTTGTTTGACTTGACTTGCTTGATAACATGTTCAACTTGCCTTGTCCATGCATACTTTATTTAATTGCAATATGTCATGTCTCACTTGCCATGCATTCTATCCATGCTTTTAATTGCTTATCCTAGAACGGATTGATAGGGCAAATATAGGGCAAAGGGGTTTGATCTTGATCAATGGTATCAGAGAGGGTTGAGATGATAGTAGACTAAAGAAACTCTGTTGATGCATGTCTAGGCTGAATCTTGAGCATTCTATCTGGTGTAATCGGCTTTGTGAATGTAGTTGAAGCTACTTCAGTCTAATCTAGGTTAGTTAGACCAAGACTTAGTATTAAGTCCTATGGGTTGGATGTTTTGGAAAAGTTTTGTCTTAGGTATGTGGTTACTCTAATGATGTCCATTGTGACTCACCACAACCTGCAAGCTTATTCTATAAATACTGGCTTAGCGAATCCAAAGCTAAGTTTGAATCTAACACAAGATCACTTAGCGGATCTAAAGCTAAGTTTGAATCTAACACAAGATCAAACTTCCTCAGACAAAGAATTTAATTTAATCAAATGAAAATTGAAAAACTCATCTCATAAAACATTAAGGCTATCGTGTATTGTGTATTGAGACGCATAGAATGGGTGAGATGTTAGAAAATTTTAAATTGAAAATATTTTTGAAAAGGTCTTCAAAAATCTTTAGGAATATTTTATTAAAAATATTTTCAAAATAGTGATTCTACATAATGATATTTCATGTTTGATTGCATGTATTATATATAGATATATTTTTCGAAAATCTATACATTTTTGAAAATAATTGGTGTTGACCGACACTTAGCTTCTAGATCTTTAGGTCAACCATAAACATCCAAACCTCTAAGATATATAGGATGCCTTGTGGTTAACATGGATGTTATAAGGGGGTGTTAGGTTAAGGGGGAAGCTCTCTTGAAAGACTAAATTTCAAAATTACATCTTTTTGATGTATGCCAAAGGGAGAGAAAAAGAGTGTTAATCCAAATTCTCTAATTTTGCATAAGACCTAATTGTTGATTAAGTAATTTAGCTTAACTTAAACATATTGTTAAACATCAAAAAGGGAGAGATTGTTGGTGCAATCGACATCTAAGGTTTGATTTGAATAATATGTTCAAGGGAATTTGATCAAGGATGACCAAATTAATTATAGAGTCCAAGCAAGTCAAGTTGGAATTGAAGCTTGGAAATGCGCGAGAAGTCCAAGTAGGACCAGATGCTTGGAGGTCCTAGTGGAAAACCCTAGGGGAGTGACCCTAGGTAGTGGAAGTCCTGGTTGGGAAACCAAGTAGTGGAAGTCTTAGCGGGGCTAAACAATGGAAGTCTTGGTTGGGAATCAGACAGTGAAAGTCTTAGCGGAGCTAAGCAGTGGAAGTCTTGGTTGGGAACCAAGCAGTGAAAGTCCTAGTTGGGCTAGGCATGGGAAGACCTAGTTGAGGACTAGGTTAAGTCCAAAGTGGGTTAGCTGAGAGCTGAACACTTGACAAAAGAGAAGTCTTGTAGGAGTAAACTCCAATCAAGTGAACCTAGTAGGTTAGGTAAATCAAGTGCTAGGTTTTGCATATTTTGTATGTTCCTTGCATGCTTTTGTTGTAGGAAGACACAGCTGAATGAAGACTCGAGATCGGAGCTTGTTCTGGAGAATTGGTCCAAGTTTGGAAGGATAAATTGCTCTAGGCGACTAGGAGAGCTTCTAGGCGACCTGAGGTCCAAGTGACTGGAGAGCTTCCAGGCAACCCAAGGTTCAAGCGACTGGGATAGCTTCCAAGCAACCCAAGGTTCAAGCGACTGGGAGAGCTTCTAATCGACTGGGAGTGAAAACTCAGCCCGAAGAGGATTGAGTTTCTCACTAAGTCATCGGAGGTCTAGTTTACTTGAGGAACTTCCAATCGACCGGAGGAGTGAGTCTCCAATTGAGTCGTTAGAGGATTGAGTTTCCAACTAAGTCCAGTCATTCGGAGGAGCTTGCAATTGACCAGAGGAGTGGGTTTCCAATTGATTTGTCGGAGGATTGAGTTTCCAACTGAGTCCAGTCACCCGGACGAGCTTCCAGTCGACCAAGGGAGTGTCGATCTTTGTTCAACTGCTTAGAAAGTGCTCCAAACTCCGTCCGTATGATTTGAGAAGCGCTAGGAAGGGTACTGCGACATTTAAGGTTTCAGGCCAGATCTACACGAGTTTGTTTTATGTTATCATACTTAATTATTTATTATTTTGTTATTGTGATTGTATCTTACGAATCTTGTAAGAGGTTTTTTCGTCTTCGGAAAGTGTCTGGAAAGGAGAAAGAAACTAGTGGACTCACGGTTGAGTGCTTAGGTGGAGTAAGGATCTTAGGGGGTTACCGAACCACATTAAAATTCTAGATCTTCTTTTTGTACTGTTTTGTTATTATTCCGCTGCTACTAATGACTTTGATAGAAAACAAAATGATGAAAAGACGAGTATGCTATTCACCTCCCTCTAGGGTCGAATAGATCCTACAAATTCATCAAATAGAAGTGCCTATGAAAGTAAGGAATTAAACAACTTACGAAGTTATTCAATCTGATATTGAAAACGAAGAGAATGTACAATCAATGAAGGGTAAGTTCTCTCATCCCCTGTATAAAAACAAAAGAGACATACAAAATTATGCGAATTATAGGTGCATTAAGCTAATGGGTCATACCATGAAACTTTCGAAAAAGAGTGATAGAAAAAATTAAGGATGCTAAGGTAACCAAAAATTAATTTAAATTCACGCTTGAAAGGTTTATGATAGAAGCGATACATTCTCTTAGACAACTGATATGGTATTTATGACAGAGTTCCAAGTTAAATTATTTGGCAAATTCTAGAAAAAAGGTATTAGTATAGGATATATTGTAACAAAGGATATGTATGAGGATGCAACAACAAGAGTGAAGTGTCTAAGCATGTTAACTGAACTATTTTCTATAAAGATAAGGTTACACCAAGGATTAGTTCTAAGTCCATATTTTTTTTCACTAGTTATGGATGAATTCATTGGACACATCTAAAATAAGTTACTATAGTGCATGTTGTTTGCGATGACATTATTCTAGTTGATGAAACATGTGCAGAAGTAAATGTTAAGTTTGAATCACGGTGAGAAACATTGAAAGTAAAATGTTTTAGGTTTAATAGAGTAAAGATTGAATCTATGAAATTTAAGTTTAACATTATTTGATATGGCAAGGAAATTGTTAGGATAGGAGATGACCTATAACTAAGCATTTTAAGTATCTAAGTTTGTTTTGCAGAAGCATGGATACAATGATAGAGATGTTTTACATAGAATACAGCCAAAATAGTTGAAATAGAGGAGGGTGACATATGCTCTTTGTAATTGTAAGGTAGCTCTAAATTTTAAAAGAAAATTTTATAAAACGACAATTAGATCTGCTATGTTATATGAAGCTGAATGTTAGATTATAAAGCAAGTACATGAGCAAATGATGTGAATCGTAGAGATGAGAATGTTAAGGTGGATGTGCAAATATACTAGAATGGACAAGATAAAGTCGAGGTGATGCCTATTGATGAAAAACACTGAGAGATATGTTTAAGATAGTATGAATATATACTTAAGCAACTAATATATGTCTCAGTTATGTGACATGAGATCATGAGTATAAAAGAGGATAAAATTTGTTTAAATATACATGAGGATATAATGTAGGGGATATAGTCCAACGGTGTAAGAGGATTTATATAGCCGACCCCACTTAATGAGATAAAGGGTTGATTGTTGTCGTTAACAGACTAATAAAATTAGGTGTTTGTTAAGCCAACAACACGATTCCACGATCCTTCTCTCCTAGTCTCCCTATATGCCGTCGAAGTGGCAACCATAGATGGCCACCTTTATGGTGACAGCAGGACCACCTCTTTGGTGACGACATTATTCACTCATTGGCTTCTATCGGCACTTGCACAAACTTTAAGGTGTGACTTGTCAGCACTTGCTCACAGTATTTGTTGAACAATTTTTTAAACATAGTTTTTGATTTTCAGAAAATTATACTGCATTTCTAGTTCTGATCAATTTTATTGATCAATCTAATCAGACATTTGAAGCAATCAAATTTCCATTTTGCAAAATCAATTTCATTTTCTTTTCAAGGTCAAATATTTGCCTTCCTGTTGTTTGTTTTTCAATAATATTAATCTTCGTAGTTTCTGTATTTTTTATATTCAGATCACATTTGAATATTTTTCAAATAGTTAAAAGCAGGGAGAGGATTAGCTTTCTTAGAAATTTGATAGCATCTAACTGAATCGAGAATAAGTAGTTAGAGTTTAAATTTATGATCGTACTTTTTAACTTCCAACAAAAAATAAAAATTGTGGATAAAAAATTATAATTGATGGTAATACTTTAGGAGAAGCTTATCAAACTTTTGAAATTGACAAAACATACACTGAATTGAAATTGACAAAACATACACTGAATTGAACATGATATCTTACAGAATTAGTAATGAGAGGATTAAAAACTAGATCAGAAACAGCTTGAAGTTAATTAGTACTCATCATAAAGTGCGTAGTTTTAGTCAGTGAGGTTAGTGACCTATTAAATATTGAAATGATGTGAAAAACAAGTCTGCTTATTGTTTGTGATTAATCAAGTTGGTTGGTGAGCACAAGTTATGCTTGTAAGATGTCAATTTAATTGTCTTCTTCAAGTTTCTTGGTTATCAATGTTTATTGTGCTTGTAGAGCAAGCTTATCAAAATTGAGATTAATACAGTCAAGATTTTCAAATTCTATTTAAAATTGATGAAAATTCTAAAGTTGGCTTAAGTTGTTTAAATTTTTTATAGTTTATTATATTTCTGAAAATATATAAGAAGATGTTAAATTAGAGTTTTTATTTTACGAAGAAAAAGTCGTTAGTGTCATGTATTCAAACAAATTTAAATTAATAAATTTTCTTTTTGATTTTGTGTTAGATCTATTTTGGAGAGAGTTTTTCATGTGGGCGAGTTTTTTTATTTTCTCTTTCTCATATATTTATCCCCTTTGCTCCATTTTCATTTTAATCTTTTGGATGATTTGAGGGTAGAGTTCGCTTTTGATGCTATGTTAATTGATATCAAAGTTCAAGATCATAATCTCAGTGTTATGTGGCCAGTACATACTGACAATCTGATTCGTTCAGCCAACATCTCTCCCTCTGGCGTCATCAATGTTCAATTGGTGCTGCCATTGCTCCCTCCGAACTAAAGACGATGCTACAATAGGCTTCAAATTGGATTGAAACCCTAATATAGCATTTTAGAATTTAGTCTACAAACTTTTAAAATTTACATATTAATCCTTTTAAAAAATTATGTTGTTGCTATTGCACATAGTAATGGATAAAAAATAGCCAAAAAAATAGAAATTAAAGAAATAGTGAAAAAGGAAAACTTATCAAAAAAAAAAGAGGGAAAAAGTAATGAGAAAAATAAATAAGAGAGAGAAAGTTAAAACATCTCATTTAACATCATTTTATTTTATTTTATAATTATCATTACTTGTCTATAGTTAATTGACATGATGAGAAACTACCACAATTACATCTAAATACATAATATAAATTTCAGGAGAAAGATATCAAATAAACTAACGCAAACAAAAGAAGAATTTCATTATTTTTCTGAGAATGATAATTATTGTATATCTATGTGTGCTAGAACATATGCTCCTATTTTTGTTTGTAGAATGGTGAAACTATTATATTTGTTGATTGACAGATGATATTGAAAATTATTTTGACCGATATAATATAACCTCTATTGAATGAGAATGATTTGTCAAATTTGCACTTTTGTGCATTTGCTAAAAATTATTAGTGATGTGTCTAAACCATTAGACTAAGATAAGACGTGATAATACCATCTAAAGGCATTAGTTCGCTTACAATCCATGAACTTGTAGTTAAATGAAAGAGTTGCTCACTTCTAGTGGTTGTGATTTGACTTGTCATAAGGAAGTCATATGAGTAGTTCCACAGATATGAGAGGGAATATTTCTTGACTTATTATTAAGGATAACTAAAATGTAGGAGAACAAAATCAATGCTTAATCTTGCAAAAATTAAAATTAGAAAGAACCCTCCATTGGAAGGGTCGCCCAGGATAGCATAATAAAGAATTCATGTTTAACAAACATCATGAGGCAAACATTACTTATGCATAGAAACAATGACTAAAAATGCATATGATAACTTGCTTGGAGTTGAATTCTCCTTGGTCAAGAAGAATGACACAAGTCAAAATTTGGGATAAAATTAGGGTTATTTTAAAATGTTTGAAGTTTAAAGTTTCTATGAATTCACATAATGTTTAAGAGTCATTTTAAGTTTTATAAAAATTTGTTATATTTAGAGATAAGTTGGGGTTTTTGACGACTTGGTTGCATTAAGAGTTTATAAAAGACTAGGGTCCGATGTAATAAATTATCTTTCAGGTAATAATATTTTTCTTCTTTGATGAGCTTGAGACCTTAGATCTTCTTTTGCAAATTTGTCATACTACATCACAACACAATGAGGTTGAGAATGACCATAGAGGATCTCTTTGCATTCTATTTGGGAAAATACAATATAGAAAATTTACCAACTTTGCACATCATGATAATGCCTCAAACGTGCAAGAATTTAAGAGATTGAAGAGCCAGTGAAAGACAAAAGCTTGAGGTTCCTCCAACTCGAACCATTGTGAGATAAAAAGTGATATTCACTGGTTGAGTTGCCTCAAGCAGAAGATTTCCCCATCATATGGCCTCTTTTTCTTCTGCTCACTGGCTATGCTGGGATTAGCCTTAAGTGCTATTCCTTTGACCTAAAGAGGAGAAAACAATTTGAAACTCCTGATTTGGTTTTCCTGGGAGTCAACAGATTCAACGACTATTACTTTTGGAAGGTTGCAGATTTGGTGCACTGGGAGGTCATTAATGAACTCAAGGAGCTCCTTGCTTCTGGCTAGGTTTTTATTACTAAATGCTACATTCTTCACTGTCACTGTAATGCCGCTTGGGACAATGCAATCAGCAATAAAACTTCTCTCATCAACAACGAGCCATCCACAATATTATCTGCAGCTTAGATGAGGGAAAGCTTGAACTTATTAGAAAGTGTTGTCGGTGGGAAGGATGCGAAGATGCATTCGATGACAAATGAGACAACAATGACCTTATATTTGACAATATGTTTAACTTTTTAATGATTTAACAATGCACTCAACCTTCATTCACAGTTTTTTAAAAAGATCTAACAGATAATGGACAACAAGATAAAATTGTTAAAAATATATTAATGCATCAAGTTGGAGTGTTTTGAGTACACGAGCTATATACATGAACCATATTTGGGTTGTTGTGTTCTTGAACTTGAATTTGCTCATTTTCTGTAATAAAATAATGTCCATTTCAGTTTTGGCGAGGCACATTGGGTGAAGCAAACAAGATATGCTCAACTCAGCAGCCTAAGGGAGAAATAACACTTTTGATAGAGGGAAAGATGACTTCTGATGAGAATGAGCCAACTGATAACCAACTTGAGCTTGAACTTAAAGAACTTATTTCAAAAGGCCATAGTCTTTCCGTGGTTGGTATTGTGCTTCTGTGGCTTTACTTCTGTATTTTTTTTCATTGGTTGGCAATCCATCTATTCAGTAATTTGCCAACATAGTTTGAACTTGTGCAACAATGAAGTCCTTAAAACAAAATATATCATTCAAATTGGCTAAGAATTTAATTTTAATAGTATCCACATATTTCTCAAAAATAGTTGGAGAGTATGATAATGTATCTTTCAATTCTGATGCCAATAATACAACTCTGAGTAGCATATTTATAAAACCATTTGCACTTCTTGTTCTTGTAGTATATTTTATATTTTGTCATTTACAGTATATAATATTTTATGCATCCAATAAAGATTTCTGTGTGACACAATATATACTCGACATGGTTAGAACCAAACGATTAAGAGCTCAAGTGGATCACTGTCTAATCCGCTTTGATAATTATGCTGGTAATGGCTGAATCTCATGCCTTATCCTCTTGTAGTTCCAATGTTCTATTTTGCTATAATGCGAATATATAGATATGATATATCCATTATATCTGTACTTATGGAACGAGTCATAATGACAACATTATACCTTCCGGCACTGTTTTGTCATTTATGGACATATTTTCTCAAATAAAATGTGATGCATATATTCTGAATTCTTAAAGATCATGTCAATATAGATCTACTTGGCTTAATAAGGAAGGTAATTGTAAGATGGCTGCAAAAAAGAAAGTATGAAAAGAGTATCTGCAAATCATATGTTTCTCTTAGGGAAGCTATGCTAAAGAATGATTGAAGCATATTGCCTCTTATCATCTAA
>JAOBBC010000128.1:3707417-3719409 GCA_025388495.1 Curcuma longa
TTATCTACAATATAGATTAAGTGGACACTTGCATAAAAACTAAATGTAAACATTGACCAAAAGTAATTCTCATTTCAAAATGTTTATTTATAATGATAGCTAGGATTCTTGTATACATCCCAACACAAGGTCGATTGCCCGAACTAAAGGAAGGACAGGAGGACGAAGAAGAAAGCTCTTAAGGCAATGTGGGACGAGTCATTATCTGAAGAATCGGATGAAGAACCGACAACGATAAGTTTCCTCGCACTTCCGGCATGGAACAAGATGATTCAAAGCGACAGCGACTCGGATTGATGAAAGCCATGAATTCGTATATGTTTCCGAAGGTTCCACTCCCGCAGTAAGTACAAAATGTTTGTATTTAATTATTCTAAGTTTATCGAAAAAATTAGCTAAGTTTAATGCTATGGTTGAATTGCTCCAAGAGGAGTTAGTACTCCTCAAAGAAAAAGTTAACACTGAGTCGTCAACCTAGGCTACATCAATTGAGGAATCCACTCGAGTTCAACTCCAAGAAGAAAATTTCCAATTAAGGATCCAAGTTGACGAACTCAGACGATCGCTTGCTAAATTCACTTCTGGGTCTAAGTATCTGGACATGATACTTAGATCTCAGAAAGCTGGATACAATCAATCGGACATTGGATATAAATCCAAACATAGGGCATTCATGACATTATTACACAAACCACACAAACCTAATCAATCTAGAGTCCAAGCGTGTGTTCCAAAGTTAAAATTGGTTAATCCGATTGGACACAACCAATTCTGGGTTCCCAAGGATCAAATATTTTTGATCCAACCCAACAAGGGTCACGATCCAGGGGGATCCAAATCCAATTGATTGACTGCATGATTAATTTAGTTTTTATTTTTCTGCATTAGAAAAACTTAGGCTAGATAAGGATCAATTATTTGATTAACTCTTACCAACCTAGTGCTAGGGTGGGGCGAGATGCTAGTACGTTGGGGAGATTTGGTTTAAGTAGTCAAGTGAGGTAAGGAGTACCTTACTTGGTTTGCTTAGCTAGGTTGAACTAGCCAAAGCTACCTCATCACATCCTAGACTAGTTAGACTAGAGTTTCTCCCTAGACTAGCTAAACTTGTAATTTCTTGAATCAGTTTTGTCTTAGAACGTGGTCATTATTCCGATAACCAAAAAGGCCCCTGTGCCTCGCCACTATCTGGAAACTGATTTTTGAAATGTAAGTTTAGAGAGTCAAAATGTTAAACTTGAATCTAACACAAAGTTAATCAAATAATAGATACCCAAACAATAATTAAAGATAAAATTGAAAAGTCATCTCACAAAAATTATTAGGATCAAATGCTTGATTATTTAAAAATGGGTGAGATGAATTAGGTAATAATTTTATTTCTCAACTAAATAAATTAAATTAATCTTACTTAAATCTTAAATTAAATAAATTTTCAAAATAATTTTTTAACTGTAAATAAATTTTTAAAATATTTTTTAACTTTAAATAAAATTTTAAAATATTTTTTTAACTTTAAATAAATTTTCAAATTAATTTTTTTTAACTTTAAATAAATTTTTTTAACTTTAAATAATTTTTAAAATTATTTTTTTAATTTTAAATAAATTTTTAAAATAATTTTTTTCTAACATTAAATAAATTTTCAAAATAATTTTTTTAACTTTAAATAAATTTTCAAAATAATTTTTTAATTTTAAATAAATTTTTAAAATATTTTTTTAACTTTAAATAAATTTTTAAAATAATTTTTTTCTAACTTTAAATAAATTTTCAGAATAATTTTTTAACTTTAAATAAATTTTCAAAATAATTTTTTTCTAACTTTAAATAAATTTTCAAATTAATTTTTTAACCTTAAATAAATTTTTAAAATAATTTTTTAACTTTAAATAAATTTTCAAAATAATTTTTTCTAACTTTAAATAAATTTTTGGAATAATTTTTTAACTTTAAATAAATTTTCAAAATAATTTTTTTCTAACCTTAAATAAATTTTTGGAATAATTTTTTAACTTTAAATAAATTTTCAAAATAATTTTTTAACTTTAAATAAATTTTCAAAATAATTTTTTATAACCTTAAATAATTTTTTAAAATAATTTTTTTAACTTAAAATAAATTTTAAAAATAATTTTTTTACTTTAAATAAATTTTCAAAATAATTTTTTTTAACTTTAAATAAATTTTCAAAATAATTGTTCAACTTTAAATAAATTTTCAAAATAATTATTTAACTTTAAATAAATTTTGAAATAATTTTTAACTTAAATAAATAATTTTTAAATTTTTTTAACTTAATTAAATTTTAACTAACTCAATTTAATCTAAATCAATTTAACCTTAATCCAAATTTACATTTTAACCTAAATCAATTTTAAACTTAAGTAAAATTCACCTAAAATTTACTATAGATAGTTAAACCCATATCCACAAAATCTAACCAAGTGATTCTTTATATAGGAACACAAGGACTTGAACCAATGGATGTTGGATAGTGGATGCTCCAGATATATGACTGGAAATCAATCTAAGTTCATCAAGCTTAGATTCAAGGACTTAGGATCCGTTACCTTCGGAAACAATGGAAGACTAAAAGTAATTGGATCAGGTAATATTGAACTTGACTCAAATTTTGTTATTAAGAAGGTACTATTGGTTGATAAATTTCAATTTAACTTACTAAGTATTAGTCAGTTGTGCGACTTTGGTTACATAGTTAGGTTCACAAAAACTAATTGTTTAATTGAAAACATAGAAAAGCCTGAAATCAAATTAACAGGAATTAGAAAAAATAATATCTATAATATTAACCTACCCATTTCCTCAAATAAGTATTTATTAACACAACAAGAGGGAACTAGGTTGTGGCACAGAAGATTGGGTCATACTCCTGTCAGACTTATCTCAAAGATAAGTCAAAATGGATTAGTAAAAGGCCTACCTAAATTAATAATCCTAGAAAATGAAATTTGTAATGCTTGTCAACAAGGTAAACAAACCAAATCTTCACATAAGGCAACTAGTCAAAATCAAACCAATTCAATCCTCGAACTTCTACACTTAGGCCTCTTTGATTCTCATGGGGCTAAGTCACTAAGCGAAAACCAGTACTGCTTAGTAATAATAGACGATTACTCAAGATTTACTTGGGTAAAATTCTTAAAAACTAAAGATGAGACACTTGAAAATTTACAACTTTATGTAAATTGTTAGAAAATGAAAAAGATATTAAAATTAAAAGAATATGTAGTGATCATTGTGGCGAATTTGAAAATACAAAATTCACTAAGTTCTGTTAAGATAACGGATACCACTATGAATTTTCCTATCTTAAAACTCCACAACAAAATGAAATTGTAAAAAGAAAAAATAGAACTTTATAAAAAGCTGCTAGGACTATATTAAACGAATACAAATTAACCAATAAATTCTGGGTTGAGGTAATAAGCACAACCTGTTACATCCAAAATAAAGTTATAATCAATAAAAAAAACATAACAAAACTACATATGAAATATTTAATAATAAAATACCCAACTTAAATTACTTAAAAGTATTTGGAAGTGAAGTTCATATACTAAATATAAAAGATTACCTAGGAAAGTTAACCTCCAAAATAAGTCCAAGAATTTTTCTAGGATATTCAACAATAAGTAGGGCTTACAGGGTATATAACAAAGAATCCTTAAAAGTTGAGGAAACAACTAATGTTGTATTTGATGAAGAAAATAATTTAACAAGTGAATCTAATAAACTTAATCAAAATGATGAACCCAATATTCAACTTAATGATTCTAATCAACAAGATGAAGAAGAAACAAATATTGGAAACCCAAATACTAAAGATAGGTCTAACCCAAACCTAGATGAACCTGAAACAACGCAGGCACCAAGACTAAGAGCTAGTCACCCACCTGACTAAATTTTGGGTGATCCAACCTTAAGGGTCCGAACCCGATCAGCCTATAGGAATCTAAGTCAAATAGTCCTAATTTCAAAAATTGAACCTAAGACAACAGAAGAAGCACTACCAGACCCTGGCTGGATCATAGTTATGCAAGAAGAGCTAGTTCAATTTGAAGGAAATCAGGTATGGGATCTAGTTCTCAAACCTAAAAACAAGTAAGTAATAGAAATAAAATGGGTATTTAGAAATAAAACAGATGAAAAAGGGAAAGTAGTGAGAAATAGGGCTAGATTAGTAGTCAAAGAGTTCAGCCAAATTGAGGGATTAGATTACGATGAAACTTATGTACCCGTAGCTAGACTTGAATCCATCCGAATGTTGTTAGCTTATGCAGCTCATAAAGGATTCAAGCTCTACCAAATGGACGTTAAGTTTGCATTCTTGAACGGGTTCATAAAAGAAGAAGTCTATATAGGAGAACCACTGGGGTCTGAAGACAAAGACCGCCCTAATTATGTCATCAAACTAAAGAAAGTCTTATATAGACTTAAACAAGCCCCTAGAGTATGGTATAAAAGATTGTCAACCTACTTAGTGTCAAAAGACTTTCAACAAGGACAAATTGTTAAAACGGACTTCTTCATAGCACAAATTTATAAAGATGACATAATCTTTGGCTCAACTAATACAAAATACTTTAAAAAATTTGTAGAGTTAATGAAGAATGAATTTAAAATGAGCTAGGTAGGAAAATTACATTTCTTTTTAGGCCTACAAATAAAACAAATAAAAGATGAAAATTATATATATCAAAGTAAATATGCTAAGGACTTAATCCACAAATTTGAAATGGAAAACTTAAAAGAGATAAAAACTCCAATAGCAACCAACACTAGTATTGATAATGACCCAGAAAGAAAACAAGTAGACTTAAAATACTATAGAAGTATAATAGAAAGTCTACTTTACCTAACTGTAAGTCGACCTGATATTTTATTTGCAGTAGGTATGTATGTGAGATACTAATCCAACGCAAAAGAATCACACTTAACCGTCGCTAAGCGAATCTTAAGATATATAAAAGGAACAATTAATGTTGGAATGTGGTACCCTAGAAATATCAATTTTGACTTAGTAAGTTATTCTGACTCAGATTACGCTGGCTACAAACTAGACCGAAAAAAGCACAAGTGGAGAATACCAGTTCTTGGGTCCTTGTCTAGTCAACTAATGTAGTAGAAAGCAACAGTGTGTTGCACTATCTACAACTGAAGCATAGTACATAGTCTTAGGTGAATGTGTTGCACAATTACTCTAAATGATGCACACATTAATTGATTATAACTTGAAGTATAACAATACTAAAGTACTAATAGATAATATAAGTTCAATCAATTTAACTACTAATCCAGTACACCACTCTAGAACAAAATATATAGAAGTAAAACATCATTTTATACGTGATCATATCACTAAGGGAGAGATTATACTCGACTATGTTGAGTTGAAATCAAACTTAGCCGACATATTCACTAAACCACTACCAGAGTTCGAATTTAACACACTTAGAAGACAATTAGGACTTTGCTTAGTAGACTAGCAAAATGAAAGTTTTCAAAATTCACATCTTTGATTTTTAAATCTATTATAAAATAGTTTTTCAAAAGTTTTCAAAAAGTTTATTCTTTTATTTTTTGAAAAATCTATTTTTAAATTTTTTCTTTTGTTTTCAAAAGTAAGGAATGAATGTTTTAGCCTTAGACTAGAATCAATCTCCAAGAAAGCATGTACCTATAGATCTAGGTGGAGCATCTCACAAAGCACACTAGATTTCTTGCTTGTGTTTGTGAAATATAGACTGGTGTAAGATGTATAGGATTCTAGCCTAAGTACAAGATGCTTAAATCAGTGCATGGAACCTTACTTGGGCTTTAAAATATAGTGATCAAGTTAAGTGTTCCTAAGCCTAAAAGCTTAATGGAATGATACACTTAAACTTGGTTAACTAGGTCAAACTACTACTTGCTAGTAGTTAGCTAAAACTCAAGTTGGACACTCGCCCCACGAATAACATTTTTTTGTTTATCTATTTTACTTATGCTTGGACTCAAACCTTGTAAATTATATTTTGATTATGTCAAAAGGGGAGTAATTATGAGTTTCAAGTTTTTAAATTTTAAATTATTTTTTAAATTTACTTTTTAATCTTTTCAAGGCTTAAATTTTTTAAGTACTTAAAAATGTTTTCCAAGTTTAAATTTTACTTAGACATTTTTCAAAAACTTGAATACATGTTTTGAAAATTAAAAAGATTTGAACTTACACTCAAAAATCTAAATTCCTTGAAAAAGTTTAAAATTTTCAAAAGTTCTCAAAAACTTAGTGTTTTACTTTAATGGACTTGGTTAATTTTGCTTAAGTTTGTTCAAACTAAGCAATATCAAGTTCAGAGCGAGAGAACAAGAAAAATATTTTTTCCCAAAAATTGTTTATTTTTTAATTAAGTACAAATTCAATGGGAGCCCCTGGAAGCAGGGGGAGTTACACTTATTGCACTTCATGCATAATATGTTTTAAACTCAGTTCTGCTAATCTGTTAAGTTTCTGCTTTAAGTTAGTATTTTTACTTAACTTGAAACTTGAGTTGCCATAATCAAAAAGGGGGAGATTGTTGGTGTAGGAAGCACTAGACGATCGAACTTTGATTTTGATAATGACACCAAGTTCAAGTTAAATGTGTTATTGTACTAACAAGTTAATCAAGTGTGCAGGGAGCACAGGTAAAGTCCTAGTTAAGGCTAGGTAAAAGATAAAGTCCTGATTGGAGGCTAGGCAAGAAGAAAGTCCTAATCTGGAGGATCAGGCGGAAGTCTTGGCGAGTCAAGAGCACCAGGTGCAATCCCATGCAGTGTCGAAGGATCCGGAAGCATGGCCAAAGTCCAATCGGATACGGTCAGAAGGTCCAGAGGATTGGTGAAGACTGGGTGGTCTGAAGGACCGAGTTGCAGCAGCAAACCCTGGGGGCAAAGGACAAAGCCAAATAGAAAGTCCAACAAGTCTGGAGGACTTGGTTGGCAGTCAGGTAAACACTCTCAAGAGGAGTGGGTCAGGACGCGTTCCTGTAGAGGAACATTACGCATCGGTCTAACCCAAGGTTTCACCAGAAACCTAAAGTTAAGACCAAGAAACAGTTCTGAGAACTGATTCTCCACTTGTGTTTTATATGTTTTTGAAGCTAACTTGTAATGCAGGTTGGAGAGGTGAAGTACTTGACTCTGAGCAAAGTTATCCAAAGTTCAGATGTTCGAGTCGACCATAATGGGCATTCAAGTCAACCTGAACTTGGATAAGTGCAGTGGAAGTCAAAGTATTTCAAAACCCTCCATATCAGATTGGAGTTGACCGAAATGTTGATTCCAATCGACCTGAGCTTGGGTGGGCACAGCGGAAGCTGAAGTCTATCGACATCCACCACGTCAGCTTCGAGTCGACCTGAGTAGGGACTTTAGTCAACCGGAAGGCGAAGTCAGTCGCGAAGAAAGAGGATCGCGGTCTACGTGAGGTCGACCTGAGATGGACTCTAGTCGACCTAAGTGGGTTATATAAGCAACGTCGACCAAAGGCTTCGTACAACAGTTCTTACACTTCCACGATCAAGTTTTGTCGAGCCGACGACGTTCTAAGCGAGCAGAAGCAATCAACCAAGTCGTCATAACGCCGAATTCGCGCCAAATCGAATATTCAAGAAGCTCCGGTAAATTGGGTAATGAGTTATTTTATTTGCATTGTTAAATATGATAAAGATTTATTTTATCATAATATTTGTACTCTTTCCAACTTATATCCGTAAGAAAACAAGTTCATTAGTGAATTGCTTGTCGGAAACGATCACAGATCATGGGCCTTAGAGTAGCGACCTTTGGCTGTGAACCAAGTAAAAAATAGACTTGTCGTTCTATTTGATTTTCTTTACTTAGTCTTCCGCTATCGCAATACTTTACGCAATCGAACGCACGAGTTTTTGAAAATTAGAAAAAATGCTTAAACGCTATTCACCTCCCCTCTAGCGATTAACTCGATCCTATAGAGCTCTCTCCAAGGTTGTTCTTATCTATAGTGGATATCAACCTAGCTATTTGGAGATTACCTACTATCTCTCGAATTCAGAGTAAGGGCTCTTAAATTCATAAAATAAATGGGATTATTAATGTATGTAAATTGTTTACAAATACATTGCAAATCATCTCTTATATATGCTCGATTGTATTTTTAGATTTAATTGATTACACATGATGTCTTTAAATTGCGCATAATTTAGGATACTAATAAGTTTGACTGGCCCTATCTTTTAGATTGGTATAGGAATTTGAGAATTATTCTCAATTCTGAAATTATAAATTTTATCTTGAGTCCATGAAAGGAAAGTAAGAATGTGATGCCTCATTCGCTTGAGGAAATTTTATAATTGATGTTATGATGTGCAGCTTAACAAATAATCACTACATTTATCATGATATGTTCAACATCAACTAGAACAGGCCATCCTAGATCAACAAATAAGAAAATGAGATTGTATTGATGGCAATGGGATCATATCAAGGTCAACAATAAGTATCAAGCAACGAGTGTAATATGGATAACAACAAGATAACTGACATGTGTAGCAAGGATAACAACAAGGTAAGTAACAACAGATAATAAGTCATGCACTTACGAATAAGTCATGTATTGACCAAGTACAGGAGTATCCACCTGATGTACTGCACATCGACTAAGAACCCTCACAAAATAATCCTCTGTATAACAAGATCACAAATCACGATCCTACAAATGACAAAACACAACACCACTAAATACGATATTATATTAATTTTCATCAAAGAAAACCCTAGCCTATTCTAAGGTTAATCTAACCCAATCCTAATTAATCCAACTCAACGAAATCCATTCTCTTATTAGTTTCCAAACAAAAGCCCAACAAGAATCAATCCTAAAACAGATCACTATCTTCAACCGATTCTAACCCAACCAACAAGATCCGTGCTAATGGTCACATCCAGATCCAAGCTAACCCTAATTAAATCCAACCCATCCAACTAACTCATGCTAGTTAAACACGAGTTAATCTCATTCCAATTGATCTTCAACCGAATCTAAGTCAACTGATCAAGTTAACTTGATACAAGTTAGTTTAAACTCAAGTTAAGGATCAAATATAATTTCACAACCTAACCTGACCTATAACATCCATCGGCATAACACAATCTAATTCCACCCAATTCCCACTCATGCTAATCAAACCCAAGTTAACCAAACCATATTAGATTTCAACATTTCAAGGATCCAAGAATAGATTCATCAAATCCAAACTGAAGCTCTAAAATCCAACAACAATTCTTCCTCAATCCATTTAATCCTCAACCGAACAAACCCTAATCAAGCTAAACACCGTATCAATCACAACAACCCTAACTGAAACTTATACAAAACCTAGCCTCTAAAATCCAACCCAACAAAATCCATGAAAACTGAGAAGTTCCCAATCAATAGTAAGCCAACAATGAATTTCAACGGACCAAATTGAGATTCAAATCTACAAATCCTATTACTGAAACAGAGGTACTCGGATTCAGGAAGGCTACTCACCTCACATGCCCTAGAAACCGGCTAATCTCCAATCAAGATCCGATCAGTTCCACCTCTGCCCCGAACAAACCACGATCAGCTCAGCCTTTGCCTCGATCAAATTTCAGCAACCTGTGATCCCAAGAACTTCCGAAATCCAAAGAAATCCCAAGGAAAAATCACAAATCTAAAGAATTTCTAGCTTACCGATCAAGTTCCCCTTTAGATCCAAGCTTCCCCTGTTTTTCGAGTCGCGCCTACCGCCGTCATCTGACTGGTTCCAACCCACCGATCAGAGCTCGGACTCGTCGATCGAAGCTCTGATCGTCGACAATCTCCGCATCATCGGCACCATCTTCGATGGAGCGCGTCCGCCGATCAGGAGGAGAAAAAGGGAGGCGATCGTGATTCTACGCGTGCGTGAGCTCGGGAAACAAGAGAAAGTCGCGGCTTTAAGTGGATTCCCAATCGGGTTAACGGGTTTAACCCATATCCAATAACCCTATAACAATTTAATTGGGCCCAAATTAAGTTTTAATAAGCTAAATGGGTTCAACCCATTAAACTCCTAATTGGGCTAGGGATTTTCTCCCTTAAACCTCAACATTTAGGGTTAATTTGTTTACAAATAACCCCTTAAATTTCTGTTATTTTACACATGGAGTTCTTCTCTAGGTTTAATCAAAAAATATTAACTCAAAATAAAGATAAAGCCTAACCTCAACTAAACAAATATTTAAATAGTCTCTAAACCCTAAAAATACAAAAGACAAAACTAACCTTAGTAAAAGGACTAAAATTTTTTGAACCCTTCGAAAAGACTTTAAACAATATTTTTTAAACCTAAGAGTGGGCCATTATGGGGTTACACCCAATAATAAATGTAGAACTCTAAATGAGTTTCGATTTGATATATTGTGGGTCCTGTGGTTCAATTCGAGTCAAAAATTATGTCCTCTTTGATTTTGCTCCTATTTTGCTCTGATCCTACTTTGATTCTACCGATCCCACCGATCTTGATATGATTCCGCCATAAAAAATGATTGTACGTGATCCAAGAGCGATTTAGTACTTCTAGATCGTAGGGTGGTGCGATCCTATGTCTAGATCGTAATTTTGCAAAGTATATCACGTAGATTTTTCTTCTATCGATACTATATTTGATGCACATATCCAACATTACTAACTTATGTTGAGTAGCTAAGTTTTCTCCATTTATAATGCTTATAATTTTTTCTATCCTTCTTCCTAACCATAAGAAAATCAATTTTTGACTTATTATTTTCACTTTTGAATGTGATCATATTCTTCTCTTTTCTTGAAAAAAGTATTAACTAGTATATAAAGTCATATATTATTGCAAAATCTAATATAATTTTTTATTTTTCATTTCTTATTCCAAACCCTAAACCCATGCACCTTATCATTTTCTTCTTTTTTCACTCCTATATGATCATTTAAATCTTCTCCTATTAAAATCATTTCATTTGGTGGAATATTTTGTAATACCTCATCTAAGTCCTCCTATTTAATAATTTCTTTCACCGCTACTATTTTGAGAGTTATAATCTTATCTCCCTTTCTAACTACTCTTATTATTTCATCATTTAGTAAACTATCTATAATAATACCTACTTCATTTCTTATTTTACTACTTTTTGTGTATCATAACTTAAAATCCAAATTCTCTATCATCTTTGTCTTCTCTTTTATCTATTTTGTCTCTTATACACACAAAATATTAATTCTTTTCCTAATCATCATATTAACTAGAATGATCTATTGCTTTACCAGTGAGCATTCTTAGGTTTCATTTTCTAAATTTTAGACAATTAATTTTTCTATAATATTTGTAATTACCCAACCTATTGTATGAAAACTCTTATATATTTAACATTATACCAACTCATGTTCTCATGGAGATATAGCAGTCCTTGTCGAGATGTTACAGTCAGACTCTACAATGTATTCTTCCCGAGAAATATCCTAGCATTAGTACAATAGTTTAAAGGATCCATTCATCGTTCATTTGCCTGAAAGTCAACGATGGCTGGCAATCTAATGCACAACCCTCACCCTTTTTTATTCAAGCTTAAGGCGACATTAGCAAGCTTTACCTACGCAGTCATACATTTATAAATATTATATGGTCAAAACAAGCCCCCAAGATTACATTATCGTAATCACACAATATGGTTCACAAGTTTGAGTTTTCAACTCCTTAATTTGTGGCTCCCTACCCTTAGAGTGTCTGAGCCCCTCCTCAATTAGGATTTTTTACAATCAAGCCCATCAAGTTATTCCTTGATTTGGGCTCTCCGTCTTTAGGTACTTTAAGTATCCCTTTGATCCGGGTTTCTTTCCCTTGAGCTTATCACTACTCAATTTGGGTTACCTTCCCTCGATCTCTAAAGTCATCCTAGCACAACTAACCTACATATATGATGTAGCAATATT
>JAOBBC010000128.1:3759165-3769212 GCA_025388495.1 Curcuma longa
TTGTGTTTGTCAAACTGTCATGTTAACTATGTTTACAAGTTCTATTTAATATATGCGATTCTATGCTTATCAAAATGTCTTAATTTCCGCTGCTAAGTATAGATTTCGTATATAAAGATAGAATTTAAGAATGAATGAACAAACTGTAGCGTCCGTCAAGGCTCTGGTAAGGGCGGGCGTTACAGAACTGTACTAGGGGTTTTAAAGCAGAATCATTTGGAGATCTTCCAAGCTTTGCAAGAATCCTTAAAATATCAAAAGGAGTTACAGCAAGCTGTGTTGCAATTACAGAAGAAGATTTTATTAAACAAAACTCTTACTATAAGAGATATTAAGAGCTTGGTGATTAAAATTTCTAAACAACCAAAGACACTAGAGCAGCATGCTATAAATCTGATTTGTGAAGTAAAAAGTCAGATAAAACAAATTGAAGGAGTTATGCAGGAGGTAAAAAGACGAGTGTCATGAATTATCCTCCTCGAATACTGAGGATTACATTGAAGCTCTTGAGGTAACAAAAATAATTAGTGCACCTGCTATTGGATTTGTGACTGTTGAAAAAGCTACAAGTAGTGATATAAACAGACAGAACAACACAATTATTGAGTTGTTATTGACTCTCAATAGAAAGTTAGATCTTTTACTTACAAAACCTGTTGTGCCTGACTCCTCTGAGCAGGTTGTAGCTCTAACAAAGCAACTTGAAGGACTTACTTTGACACCCGTCAAAAAGAAGAAGGAGCCTTTTTACGTATATCAAGATCCTCTAAAGATTTTTAAGGAGGAAAAAGATAAGCTTCTTAATGGCGACAAGAAGTAGGCCAACTATTACTGAAATAGAGACTACTGAACCGGTTATTTCATCACAAGAAGAACAAATCAGAAGTTACCGAAGAATGGCAAGACTTCGATATGAAGCCCAAAGAAGGTTACATGGTGCAAGGAGTGGATCCAGAACCCTGGAGAGTCAGTTAAACCCTGAAGCTGAGTTGGAGATTTCTCAAAGAAGAAGGGCCTCATTAGTCCCAGCAGAGACATTATATTCCTCTAACTAGTCAGAACCTCGTCATAGAGTCTACCAACACTACTCTGAAACCAGAATCCTGGTTACAGGAGGACAGCAGAACTTCCCTTTAATTAATCAAGAAAGTTATACAACCCTATGAAGAGAAAGTATGCAACTAATCCATCTCGAATTAGTAATGATTAGGGTACATACTCTACATCGCAGGAATGTTGGGGTAAATGCTCTAGTGGTGTTAAGGGATGCAAGATGGACAGATGACACGTCTATCATTGGCACAATGGAGGTGGATTTTTCTGTAGGTACGCAGCTGGTATATATTGCACCAAACATGTTAATTAGTGTGGAGGATTTTTTTCATCATATTGAGCTGACTATTCAAACTCATGGTTATGAGGGCTGGAATACAGCAGAGTCAAACTTATTAATTACCAGAGGGTTAATTGGAAGATTGACTAATACTAGTCATGCTAGTTTTCGATATAATGTTCAAAATGTTGCAGACTATTTGGCCAGTACAGGTATTCATGCGGTATCAACAGCACCACGAACGATAGAAGAATTACAAGGAATGAGGTGGACTCTGCAGCCGCCATCTATGGCCCAGATTCGAGTTCCTCAGGAGGTTAGAACCACTACTCTATTAGATGGTTCAATTGCTCTATCCTTTCAGGGATACCAATCAGTAAGGCTTTCCCAACCAAGAAGGATGAGCAACCTTGATATTGAAGAAATCAAGAATGAAGGGGAAGAAGAATTTGTTGGGATGATCTCAAGCAAATATGTCCCAAAAACTCAGAAGACTCAAAGACCTCAACCAAGAACTCAACCTATATTTTCAAGCAAATATGTTAAGCATCCTCAAAAATCTCAACCTATTTGGGATACACTGGGTGAGCCCAGTGGTAAATATGATTATTATGTGGACTATTCTCCATCATCAAGGCCACCTGAATATTACCTCTCTATTATTCCAACAGGATGGGAGGATGATAATGATGAATTCTCAGACATAATCAGAAAAGAAGACCCTGACGTCAAGATTGACAAATCAGAATCCTCAAACTTACAACCAAAGGTCCTTCCAGAAGGATGGGAATATGATGAAGAAGCTTCAAATAGCAAAAAGAATCCAGAAGTCCAGATAGAACCTCCAATGGAGAAAAGGCCAGACCTTCCAGTTCTAATGCCACAGCAAAAAGGAAAAACTCCTTGTTATGGTTGGATAAGTGAAAGCGAAGAGGAAGATGAATGTGCTCTTCCTAGTATATGGGAAGACACACCCTGGGAGGAAGATCCTTTCTATGATCCTTGCGAAAACATGCCAAGGGAAGATGAAGAAATTCAAGTCAACAATGATTTCGAAGATGATTCTGAAGATGATGAAGAAGACTTGGGTTCTTACTTTTTGGGACTCAATAATCTGGAAACATATTATCCCATGTGTTCCCCTACTTCAGTGCTACCTAATGAGGAATCACAGCAAGCACCTCAATGGGATGACTCTAGTCCTGAAGCAGATGAATATTGGCGACAAGTTGTCCAAGAAGTAGAACAAACAGAAGAGCAATTTTTTGCAACTCAAAGGATGGATGAGCTTTCAATACAAGAAGAATCAACTTCAGCAGAAGAGGGAGAACCAAATGACTGGTTACCATTTGTAAATCGTCACAAAATCAAGAAAGATCTCAGGATACAACAGAGGAAGCAGTCCATGTGGGTATAGATGAACAGCTGAAAAACCTGGATTATCCAATATTACAAAGTATGATGCAGCAAGCAGCGGCTGAAAAGGCTTTAGCAAGTACAAGTGCAATATCCAGGTATAATCCGCCTCAAGAATCTCTTATGGGTCAAGTAAATTATCCTCCTGCGCAGGTAAGGATGGAGGCAAGAGAACCAACTACGATTTTCAACGGAAGATTTAAAGCTCGAGGCTATAATCATCAACCATGGACGCTACCATCAGCTCAAACAAATGATGGAGCCATCTTGATTCTGCCCGAGGATATTGGGCAATATTTTAAAGTAATATCTCGATGGGAGTCCATTACCAATAATTTGGTAAACCAAGAAACATGGCTGGATAATGCTCAAAAGGTACAGTTTATTGAAAATTTTTTAGGGGAAAATGAAAAGAAGATGTGGATTTAATGGCGTATGGCATATACAGCCGAATATGAAGCCCTTGTTCAAATGGCTGGGGAAACTCAAAATATTTTATCAGCCATCAGAAGGCCATTTTTATTAGAAGACCCCTATCAAGGCTCCACGGTGGAACAAGATCAGGCTTACATCGACATTGAAAGGTTATCTTGCAATAACATGAAAGATATTTTTAATTATCTAAATGACTTTAAAGTTCTTGCAACTAAATCTGGTCGAATGTTTATTAGTCCTGAACTCTCCGACAAAATATTCAAGAAAATGCCACCTTTAATAGGCCAGGAAATAGCTACTGCCTTTAAGGAAAAGTATCCGGCTAATCAGGTAGGTGTTGTTCCAAGAATACACTTTACTTATCAGTATTTGGCAGACATATGGAAGAAAGTGGCAGTACAAAAGGTAGTCAAAGATCTGACATTCTGTAGCAAAATACCAATACCGAGATACTATAACAAGCAAAAGAAGTATGGCCTTAGAAAATCAAGGACTTATAAAGGAAAACCCCATGATTCCCACATAAGAGTTTTCAAGAAAAAGAAAGGTGATCAACAAAAGAAGTGTAAATGCTTTATTTGTGGGGAACCATGACATTTTGCCAGAGACTGTAAAAGGAAGACAGAAAATATTGTATGAGCAACAGTAATTGACCAGTTAGATCTTCTCTCTGATTATGATGTTCTTTCGGTGGATCTTAATGAGGAAGACTCTGATGCTATTTGCTCATTTTCAGAAGGAGAAACAGGTCCTAATTATATTAATATTGCATTAGATGATACACCATGGGTCCAGGAAACAGTTCTCATGTTGGGAGCAAAAAATTATGGATGGAGAAGTCAAGTCTTTGTGGGTGATATAATGAAGAACTGTCAGCATGAATGGGAAGAAAATCAAATTATTATTGACAGCAAATATGTATGTTGCACCCTCTGTAAGTTAATTACTACTGACAATATGCGTATCCATTGTTTATTATGCAGAATGACGGTATGTCCTGCTTGCGGACCATTCTATTTAAATAAGACTTTGGTCTTGAAGAAAAATGAGGTGATTCCACCTTATGAAAAGGAGGACCAGATGATCCAAGGCCTACTAGATTATACGCAGTATTTGCGAAGTATATTGAACAAAAAGGCAATTGAACAACAAGAGCAATTTCCAGAGGAGGGTCTTTTATCAAAATAAGAAGGTTATCACCAACAGCAATACTGCCGAAACGGAGAACTACAGGGGCAGCTGGATATGATATTTTTATTAATGAGGAAGTTCATATTCCAGCCCAACAACAATGTCTTATCAAAACTGGAATAAGCATGGAATTTTCAGAAGGCTACGAGTTAATTTTTTCAGCAACAGACAAGACCTTTTTAAATTGATTATACAACATGGCAGTAATTATACAAATTCCTGATATAGCTGACACGCAGGTACAAACAATACTAGATACAGGAGCCACTACTTACTGTATTTGTAAAAGTGCATTACCAGAAAATGCATTTGAGGGCATCAATTACAAGGTAGTATTTTCAGGAATAAATTCTCAGCAGGAAACAACCAAGAAGGTGAAGAATGGATTTATGTGCATTGGAAAGCAAAAATTTTGAATACCCTTTACATTTCAGCTAACCATGAATCTCCGGGACAGAATTCAAATGCTGATTGGGTGTAATTTCATCAAGGCGGTATCTGGTGGCCTCAAAATAGAAGGAACAGAGGTAACTTTTTATAAAAAAATTACTACAATTAATACCTCTCCCGAAGTACATATTGCAGCAAGAGCAATACCAGAGTTAGAAATGGATGAGGATGAATATCTCAATATTAATGAGGAATTATGCCTACCAAAGCAACATATATTTGCAGGGATAGATTTCAAGATGCAATTTGCACCAATAATGTAGAAGTTAAAAGAAACAGGGTTTATCGGGGAAATTCCTCTGAAACATTGGGCAAGAAACAAGGTAATATGTACACTTGATATTATTAATATATCCTGATATTACTATACAGGATAAGCTTTTGAAGTATATTACCCCTGCAATGGAAGCATCCTTCAAGATACACATAGAGGCTTTATTAAAAATGAAGGTGATTAGGCCCAGTGAAAGTCGACATCGGACAATGACCTTCATTGTGCAATCTGGTACTACAGTTGATCCAGTAACAAGAGAAGAAAAGAAGGGAAAGGAAAGACTGATTTTCAATTTTCTTGAGAATGAGATTAATGCCTAGTAGGGAATACTGATCCTTATAAGTATTATCATTAAGGATTTTGTAATTGAAAATCAATCTTTTATCTATAATGAGATAAATCAAAAAATTATAATTAATTATAATAGAAAAAAATATTATCTTAATTTCAATTCAAATCGTAATTCTCGAAAACATGTACGACAACTTCGTGAAACATACTGACGTGGATCAGATTATGTACCTTGAGCTTTTTATTGTTTCCTCCAAATTAAAGCGATCGACAGAACCTCATTAATTGACCTCCTCCCTCAACAAAGTGTCATATATACTTCCCCAGCTGGCAGCTGCACACCTTCAAATGAGTTTTTTCTTGTTTCCTCCAAATTAAAGCGAGATGATAGACAGGATCTCATTAATTGACCTCCTCGACAAAGTGGCATACTTCCCCAGCTGCATGCCTTCAAATGCATGCATGTCTTCTTTTGTTTGGTTCACTTATGGCAGCTTAGCTGCAATTTCATAGCTTTCACGTATGTGCAGCTGTGCTTGCGTCCTCCCTGGATGGATGTGAGAAAATACAAAAGATACAAAAAGTTAATTAGTATAACCAGAGCAGAACTGTGTTACAATTCTAATAACCAGATCAGAAAATGGTTTTCCAGACTTGCTATTTAATTCAGCCATCTGAAAATACTTACAGAGGAATTTTTGTTTTTTTTAAAGATTTTTTTCTTTTTTCCATCCATTTGTAGTCATCTGAATGTATGGGGCCGGTCCGGTCCACACATGGCCCGTTTGACACCCCCATGTGCTTTTCTGCTGGCTGCTGGCCGCGTAATTGTGACTGGATGATCAAGGGTGGATCCTATAATCAATGCATAGATATCTGATTAACATTTTACTATAACACTGTTACACGAACATAATTATAATTGTTTTATTTTTAAAATCAGATATCTAAATCTTACGAGCTAATTAATCTTGGGATGTATGGTTTGACTCCACATTTCACATATTAAGTAAATCAGGAAAACATGATAGCTCCTGACGTGGTGTTTTTATGTCACCAATAGTTCGACAATTGTAAATTTGACATTGTATGGATTTCGAACCGTCGTTGCTTGGGTAAGTCACCTAGTCCCTTGCTACTATATCACGCGCCTCCTCAAGGGCATTTTATGCGGCAAAAAGATGACAACGGTCACTCCAAGCACCCTTTAATGTTAATCCCATAGCGATTTAAAGTAGATAAATAACAGTGACTAAGAACCTCTTTAAGTGGATGGGATTTTATTCCCCGATGGATTATTTTTTCAGGGATTCGATCACTATTTTCATGTGGTAATCTATCATTTGGCACCAAATCTTACTACACAGTAAGCCTCAGATCATGCTCACATGACTGACCCTGTAATCATCTATAAAGAGATAATCTCCGCATGAGAGGATGATTCCTCAATTTCATTGAGAATCAATCCTTATTTAATGTGATAAATCTATTACCAACTTTTTTACAAAAGGTGGAATCCGCTACTCTAACGGCTCCACACGATTGGCCCCACGATTATCTGTGAAGAGGTAAATTGAGAAACTGCAGTTGATCACGATGGAGGAGGATATTATCTTGGCTTCGTCGAGATTTAAACATTTGCCCTCTTCTACAACTCTACTACGTGGTAACCAATCCAACTATACCCGAGGGCGACTTAGGGCATTTTAATTTGATGGCATAACGAAGCATCAAATTATACACATATAAATGAGATTGTTTTTGTTTTTTGAGTACATCGGTGTCATTGTCGATAAATTTTAATTATTAATATTATAATATATAAAATTTAATATTTTAGTAAATAGTAGAATCTCTCATTCTAACAGTTTCACATGGTCAGTTCCATGATTATTTGTGAGGAATGAAGTAAATCGAGAAACTATAGTTGACTCAGGGCGGCTCAAGCCTCCTAGAGGCCCTAGGTGATTTTTTTTTAAAAAAATAATTATTATTATTTAAAAAAAAAATTCCTCACCCTTTTTTATTCGGACTTGAGACCGACATTAGTGGATTTAAAAATTTTTAAAATAAATTAAAATATTAATTTTAAAAATAAATTTTTATATAATAATATTTCAAAGTTCGACAAATAACTTGCAAAATTTGAAACTAGAATTATTATATTGATGAAATTTCATCATAATTAAAATATGAGAGTAATTTAGTAAATAAAGATGAAATATTCAGAATAAAAAACATCTAAAATTTTAAGAATAAAGATGAAATATTTAGAATAAAGATAAAATATTAAGATAAATCACAAGTTTCTAATGTGAACTGACAAGATTATAAGTTTACAATAAGAATTATTAATAAGAAAATAAGAAATTAACAGAAGCATAAAAAAAGATTTGACAGGGAAATGAGGAAGACGATACCTTTAGGTCTTAAGATCACAAAAAAAAAATCTATAACAAAGATTTTTTTATTCTGATCGTTCCTCTCCTTGCACCCCTTGTGATGATTTTAGAAATATTTTGAGGAGAGAAAACAAACTATCAAATAAGTAAAATGTTTGAAGTTGAGCAAAATAAGTTGTTAGGTTAATAAGGAAGGAAGAAGAGGAATATAAAAAAACTAGTAAATTAGAGTTTTGAAAATTAAATAATATTAAATATATTGGAATCATACCAAATCTCTATAAAATTCAATGATCATGTAAAATCTTTTCAAAATCCAATAAAACTATTTTAATAATTTTTTATTCTCTTTATATATATATATATATATATATATAATTAATATATATAAAAATGAGCCTCTCTAAATTTGGGGCCCTAGGCATAATGGCCTATGTCTAAAACTGGCACTGAGTTAACCACGGCAGAAAAAGATATTATTTTAATTTTATCAAGATTCAATCCTCGTCCACTTTAATAAATCTATTCCATCTTAATTAATTCAATTATATCTCAAAAATAAATTTAATATTATAATATATAAAGTTGATCTAGATATTAGAGAATCTTGATTCACGCACTAGTTTGTCTTTTGGGAAAAAACAGTATGGAATACATCGTTGACAGTAAATTATATTATTATTATTTTAAATAGGTAAAAAATTGATAAATTTTCAAAACTCGCATTCCAAATTTCAAAATTTTCAAAATAGGCATCGAGATTTCATATTTCTTAAAATACACGTCGCTTTTTACTCTTCTAACAACTTTTTTTTTTCTCTTTCTTTTGCATACAACATTCTCTCTTCTTTTTCCTCTCTTCATGTAACATCCTCTTTTCTTTTTCTTCTCTCTTGTGCATGAAACCTTCTCTTTCTTCTCTCTCTTAAAAAGCAATGTGGATTTAATACCAAAAGATCATGTCCAACGTGGATATGATCTTTCGAAGATCGCAATCATATTATAGTTGAAGTTAATATGATATTAAAGTACTTATGAACAAGTAAAAATAAACAATGGAGGATGTTGTTGATCTTCTTGCAGCTACGAAAATCCACTAGGTCCAATCAGACCTATATCGATCAGTGGATTTTGATTCAAATCTACTGACTATTTGAATTTTCACAAACTTATAACTTCTAAAAAAGTTAAGTGAGGATAATATACGTATGATATCAAACTTTAATTCTGATCAAGAAATAACCTTGGCATGATGTCGAAAGATCAACAATACCACAGGATTGGTTTGGTTTCAAATCAAGCCCAACATGTATTTCAGAAACATGATCATATTTATAATTTAGATTCATTAGTGAATTTTAGTCAAAATCCACTAATCGAGCTAAACAAGTTTGATTTAACTCATTTCAAACCTCGTGGGTTCCTGAGATTGCAAAAAGTCTAACGATACCCTCCATTGCTTATTTGGATCTCTCCGAAAGTGTTTTAATGTTATGATAATTTTCAACTAGAATGTAGTAGAATCAAATCTTGCTCATCGTAGTGTACATTCTACAAACTCAATCATTCTTATTAGTTGTAAGTTTATAGAAATTCAAATAATCTAAGTCTATTAGTAAATTTTGATCAAAATTTACTGTTCGATCTAGACATGTTTGATTGCATTCATTTTAGATCATATAGGTTTCTAAGATGTAAGGAGTTCAACGATACCCTCTAGTTTTTTATTTCAATCTCTTCGAATGTATTCTAATGTTATGTTAATTTTCAAGTAAAACGTGATTCTAATCTCTAAGAGATCAAGTCCAACGACCCACGTTGAGTTGATCTAGAATCAGATCAATCCCATAATAGTACTGTTGATCTCCATATACTAAGCTCATGTCCATAATAGTGATGATCTCCAGATACTAATTACTAAGCTCATGTTATTTCTTAAGAGAAAGAGAATACTACATGCAATATCAACAGTTGTTAACGGGGTAAAAAGTAAATTCCATGCATCTTTTGGAAAGTTTAAAACTTAGACGTGTATTTTAGGAATTCTGAAACTCTGCGTGCCTGTTGGAATTTACCGTAAGTAAATTTTTTATTCGACTGCAATTTTTAAATGGCTCCAAGTTTTACAGAAAGAAAAGCAATCTTCGCTGAGCGACGTTTGTCGGACCATGCAGACATTCACCTGACGATATGCGCCACGAAGGCGTCCAGATCGGCCTTGGAGCTGCCACCCTCCGATGTGGACTGCCTCACCT
>JAOBBC010000128.1:3782582-3797286 GCA_025388495.1 Curcuma longa
AAGTATTGCCTAACTTTAAACATGGTTTAGCCAAACATTGAAACTCAATGCACTTGGGGCAAAGATTGCACCAACATTTTGGGTCCCCAAGGATCAAATAAATTTGATCCGACCCAACAAGGGTCATGATCCAGGGGGATTCAAATTTCGTAAATGATTGCTTGCATTTTTTTTATGTTATTTACTTTTCTGCTTTAGAATAATCTAGGCTAGATAAGGACAAAATATTTGATTAATTCTTGCCAACATAGAACCAGAGTGGGGCGAGATGATAGTACGTTAGAGAGATCCTATTTAAGTAGTTAAATGGGGCAAGGAGTACCTTACTTAGTCTGCTTAGTCAGGTTGAACTAGTCGAAGCTACCTTGCCACATCCTATACTAGTTACACCAAAGTTTCTCTCTAGATTAGTTAAACTTATAATTTCCTTAATCAGTTTTGTGTTAGAAAGTGATCGTTATTCTGATACCCAAGAAGACCCCTGTGCTTCGCCACTGCCTGGAAACTGTTTCTTGAAATGTATGTTTAGAAAGTCGAACGGTTAAACTTGAATCTAACTCAAGGTTAATCAAATAATAGATATCTAAAAATTTGATTAATAAAGATAAAACTGATAAATTTTATAGAAATAATTATCGCACAAAACCTATAGGATTACCTGTTTAATAATCTAGAAATGCGTAAGATGATTTAGATAAAACCTTTTGAATCAATTAGAAATCAACTTTTAATTAATTTTAACCTTAATTAATTTTACCCCAATTTCATTTTAACTTAAATTAACTTAATCAATTTTATTTTAACTTAATTCTACCCAAAAATAATTTTAACTTACTTAATTTTACCTAAATTAATTTCAACTTAAATAATTTTATCTAAATTAATTTCAACTTAAATAATTTTATCTAAATTAATTTTCAACTTAAATAATTTTACCTAAATTAGTTTTCAATTTAAATAATTTTACCTTTAATTAATTTATGTTGACTCGATCAATTTTAATTAAACCAATCACTTCAAATTAATCTTAAACAATATCCATAATTAATCTTAAACAATATCCACAAAGTCCAACCAAGTGTCTCTTTGTGTAGGAACACAAGGACATGGACCAATGGATGTTGGATAGTGGCTGCTCCAGAGACACATGACTGGAGATCGATCAAAGTTCACTATACTAAGGTTCAAAGACTTAGGATCCATTGCCTTTGCAAACAACAGTAGACTTAAGGTAATTGGATTAGGTAATATCAAATTAGACTCTAATTTCATTATTAAAAAGGTGCTCCTGGTTGATCAATTCCAATTTAATTTACTAAGTATTAGTCAATTATATGACTCTGGTTACACAGTTAGGTTCACAATGTCTAAGTGTCTGATTGAAAACATAGAAAACTCTGAAGTTAAATTAACAGGACTTAGAAAAAACAATATTTATAATATTGACCTACCTATCTCCTCAACCAAGTGTTTATTAACATAACAAGAGAAAATAAAATTGTGGCACAGAAGATTGGGTCACACTAATGTCAGATAAGATGGACTAGTAAGAGGACTACCAAAATTAATAACCTTAGAAAATGAAATTTGTAATGCTTGTCAATAAGGTAAACAAATCAAGTCAACACATAAGACAACTAGTCAAAATCAGACCAACTCGATTCTTGAACTCCTACACTTAGTCCTCCTTGATTCTCATGAGGCTAAGTCACTAAGAGGAAACCTGTACTGCTTAGTAATAATAAACAATTACTCAAGATTTACTTGGGTAAAATTTCTCAAAACTAAAGATGATATGTTTGATAAATTTACAAATTTATGTAAATTACTAGAAAATAAAAAAGACATGAAAATCAAAAGAATCTGTAGTGATCATGGTGGTGAATTTGAGAATGCTAAATTCACCAAATTCTGTCAAGATAAAGGATACCACCATGAATTTTTCTGTCCTATAACTCCACAATAAAACAGCATAGTAGAAAGAAAGAATAGAATTTTACAAGAAACTGCTAGAACTATATTAAATGAATATAAACTAACTAACAAATTCTAGGTTGAGGCAATAAGCACAGCCTATTATATTCAAAATAGAGTCTTAATTAATAAAAATTATAATAAAATATCATATAAAATATTTTACAATAAAATACCTAACTTAAACTACTTAAAAGTATTTAGATGTAAGGTACACATTTTAAACATAAAAGACTACCTAGGAAAATTTACCTCTAAAACCTGTCCAGGAATTTTTCTAGGATATTCAACCACAAGTAGGGCTTATAGAGTATATAATAAAGAATCATTAAAAGTTGAGGAAACAACCAATGTAGTATTTGATGAAGATAACACTCAAGTAAGTGAACCTAATCAACCTAACGACACTCAAAACAATGAACCCAACATTCAAACTAATGAACCAAATCAACAGGAAGAAGAAACACAAACCAATACTAGAGACCTAGATCCTGAAGATAGGACTAACCCAAACCTAGCTGAACCTAAAACCATTCAAGCACCAAGACTAAGAGCTAGTCACCCAACTGACCAAATTTTGGGTGATCCGACCTTAGGAGTTCAAACCCGATCATCCTATAGAAACCTAAGTCATATATCTCTTATTTCAAAGATTGAACCTAAAACAATAGAAGAAGCACTACCAGACCCTGACTGGATAATAGCTATGCAAGAAGAGCTAGCTCAATTTGAAAGAAACTAAGTATGGGATCTAGTTTCCAAACCTGAAAACAAGTTCATAATAGAGACCAAATGGGTATTTAGTAATAAAACAGACGAAAAAGGGGAGGTAGTGAGAAATAAAGCTAGATTAGTAGCTAAAGGTTTCAGCCAAGTTGAAGGGTTAGACTACGATGAGACTTATGCACACGTAGCTAGACTTGAATCCATAAGAATGTTGTTAGCCTACGCGGCTCATAAAGATTTCAAGCTCTACCAGATGGACGTAAAGTCCGCATTCTTGAACGGGTTCATAAAAGAAGAAGTCTATGTATGCCAACTACCAGGGTTTGAAGACAAAGACCATCCTGATTATATCTTCAAACTCAAGAAAGTATTATATAGACTTAAACAAGCCCCTAGAGCATGGTATGAAAGATTGTCAACCTACTTAGTATCAAAAGACTTTCAACAAGAATAAATTGACCTTCCTTATTCGTAAAAACCATAGAAACAGACTTCTTCATAGCTCAAATATATGTAGACGATATAATATTTGGATCAACCGACACAAGATATTTAAAAGAATTTGTAGAGTTAATGAAAAGTGAGCTCGAAATGAGTTGAGTAGGAGAACTTCACTTTTTCCTAGGGTTACAAATAAAGAAAACTAAGGATGGAAACTACATCTATCAAAGTAAATATGCTAAAGATTTAATACACAAATTTGGAATGAAAAATTCAAAGAAAATAAAGACACCAATAGTAACCAACACTAGTATTGATAGTGACCCAGAAGGAAAACAAGTAGATTTAAAATACCATAGAAGTACTTTACCTAACTGCAAGTCGACCTGACATTTTATTTGCAGTAGGTGTGTGTGCTAGATACCAATCCAACGTAAAAGAATCACATTTAACCGCTGTTAAACAAATCTTAAGGTATATAAAAGGAACCCTAAATGTTGGAATGTGGTACCCTAGAAATAATAACTTTGACCTATTAGGTTACTCTGACTCAGATTACGCTAGCTGCAAACTAGATCAAAAAAGTACAAGTCGAGGATGTCAATTCTTGGGTCCTTGTCTAGTCAGCTGGTGTAGTAGAAAGCAACAATGTGTTGCATTAACTACAACTGAAGCAGAGTGCATAACATGGGTGAATGTGTTGCACAACTACTTTAGATGATGCACACATTAACTTATTATAATTTGAAGTATAAAAATACTAAGGTATTAATTGACAACATAAGTTCAATCAATTTAACTAAGAACCCAGTACACCACTCTAGAACAAAACATATAGAAGTGAAACATCACTTTATATGTGATCATGTCGCTAAGGGAGAGATTGTACTCAATATATTGAGTCAAAATCAAACTTAGCAGACATATTTACTAAACCACTACCTGAGTCCGAGTTTAGTGCAATTAGAAGACAACTAGGATTGTGCCTGGTAGAACAGAAAATTTTAAAATTTCAAAATTCATATTGTTTGCAAATCTACTATTACATAGTTTTTCAAAAGTTTTAAAAAGTTTATTTTCTTTTCTTTTGAAAAATTTATTTTCAAAATTTTTGATTTCAAAAGTAAGGAAAGAAATGATTTAGCCTTAGACTAGAATCTTCCCCCTAGAAAGCATGTTCCAATAGATCTAGGTGGAGCATCTCACAAAGCACACTAGGTACCTTGATTGTGATTGTGAAACTTAGAATGGTGTGAGATGCATAGAATTCTAGCCTAAGTATCAAATGTTTATATCAATGCATCGAACCTTACTTGGACTTTAAAAACACATTGAATCAAGTTAAGTGTTCCCAAGCATAAGCTCAATGAAATGATACACTTACACTTGACTAACTGGGTCAAACTACTACTTTTTAGTATTTAGCTAAAACCTAAGTTGGATACTCGCCCATCGGATAATATTGTTTTGTTGAAGTATTTTATATATTATTAACATGCTTGGACTCAAACCCGTTAAATTATTTTTGATTATGTCAAAGGGAGGAGAAAATTATAAGATTTAAAGTTTTTTTCAAATTTCAAGTTTTTCAAATCTTTCATATTTTTTTCAAGTCTATTCAAATTTTAATTTTGATAAAATTCTATTTTTTCCAAAAACTCAGATATTTTTATATTTTTTAAGTCTATTCAAAATTAAATTTTGACAAAATTCTATTTTTTTCAAAAACTCAAATATTTTTGAACCTAAATTCTAAAATTCAAATTTTTTAAAAAAGTTTAAAAATTTTCAAAATTCTCAAGAAGTTCAAACTTTTTTTATTTTATAAGGACTTGAATGGTTTTGCTTCAGTTTAATCAAAACTAGCCATGTCAAGTTCAGGGGGAGAGAACTAAAAAGAGTGTTTTCAAAAACTTTGCTTGGTTTTTAAACCAAGTATAAATTCAGGGGGAGTTTGAAAGCAGGAGGAGGAAATATTAACACAGTACATATCATGTTGCATTTGCATTCTTTTCATGAGTTGAAAGTTGAACTTAATTTTTCTTATCTATTATAAAGTTATTTTCTTAACTTGAAACTAAGTTGTCATAATCAAAAAGGGAGAGATTATTGGTGCAGGAAGTACCAGATGATCGAACCTTAGTTTTGATAATGGCATGAGGTTCAAGTTAAGTGTGTGGTTGGACTAACAAGTTGATCTAGTGTGTAGGAGCACAAGAAAGTCCTAGTTGCGATTACGCAAAGCAAAGTCCTAGTTGCGGCTAGGCAAGGGCAAGTCCTGATTTGAAAGATTAGGCAGAAGACTTAGCACGTCAAGTGCACCAGGTGCAAGTCCAGGCAGTGTCAGAAGAACCGAGAAGCATGGCAAAATCCAAGCAGGTCAGGAGGACCAAGGCTTGGTGGAAGTCTAGGTAGTCAGGAGGACCGGGAGCCTAGCAGCAAATTTCGGGGGGCCAAGGACCACAGCTAAACAAGAAGTCTAACAAGTCTGGAGGACTTGTTAGCAACTCAGGTAAATTCTCCCAAGTGGAGTGGGTCAGGACGCATTCCCGGAGTGGAACTGTAGGCGTCAGTCTAACCCAAGATTTCACTGAAAACCTGAAGTTAAGACCAATTAATAGTTTAAAGAACTGTTTACCAATCTGTTATTTTATGTTTTGGGACTAACTTGTAATGCAGATTGGAGAGATTGAATTTTAACTCCGGGCGACTCTATCCAGAATCCAATCGATCGGATGGTCCAGGCGCCTAGAAGGTGTAATCCAAGCGACTCAGGTTCGGATAATCGCAGTGAAAGTCAAAGTCTATCCAGATCCTCCACGTCAACATAGAGTCGGCCGAAAAGGAGAATCCAGTCGACTGGAAAGCTGAGTCAACTACAAAGATGGTGGATCGGTAGTCTACATGGAGTCGCCTGGAAGGAGAATTCAGGCGACTGGAAGGCCTTATAAAAGCGCGTTGAACAGAGGGTTTGAAGTATCAATTCAAGTTATTCAAGAGCGAGCCGACGACACCCTGAGCGAGCAGGAACACCCGAGCAGTCGTCGTAACGCCGGAGTCGCATCGAAAAGAGATCGATCTTCAACTCTGGGATTGGTAACACTTTACATATTTGCACTGTTGTAATTTATGATAAAGTTTTTATCGTATCGAATTTGTGTAATTGTTACAACTCCTTTTGCGTAAGGAAACGAGTTCAATAGTGAATTGTCCGTATGTAAACGATCAAACATCATGGGCCTTGGAGTAGCAGCCTTTAGCTGTGAACCAAGTAAAAACAAAGTGTGTGCTTGGTTTTTTCTTTTACTAATTCCGCTGCGTATAACTTTGATTTACGAATGAGCACGTTTGACGGATTTCAAAATTGGGAAAAAATCACAAAACGATAGCGCTATTCACCCCCCCTCTAGCGCTTATCCGATCCTACATGTATATCATGAACTGAGGTATTTAGAATGGGTGAGATGATAAGAACTATTAATGTACAAAGTCTTAAAAAATATTTTCAAATATTATTATAACTAGTTTTTAAAAATTATTTTTGAAAATTTGATATTTACTTAAAATTCATACTTGCTGTGTGTATCTATACTATAGTTTTAAAAATATTATATATTTGAAAATTGATTAACCAACACTTAGATATAAACCTCTAGGTCAACATTATATCTAAGAACCTTAAGACATATAAGTAGAAAATCCTTGTGGTTAACAAGGATGTCCTAAGAGAGTGTCAAGTTGAGGGGGAGGTTATTCTTGAAAGACATTATCTTTAAAAGACCTCTTAAAAATTAAGTTTAAAAATTCTAATATTTTGAAATCATTCCTTTTAAAACTCTTATTTTGTAAAGTATTTTGTAAATTATGCTTTTAACTTGGGACAACCCCTAAGATACATAGGGAGATTGTCTTGTAGTTAACAAAGAGCCCTAAGGGAGTGTCATATTTAGGGGGAGTCCAAACTTAAAAATTTAATTAAAAATTATAAATTATTTGCTCTATTTGATTAGATAACCTCTAAGACACTTAGGGAGTTTGCCTTGTGGTTAACAAGGAGCCTTAAGGAAATGTCAGATTTAGGGGAAGGTCTAAATTGAAAGAATAAAATTATTTCTTATAAGCTCCTCAAAATTAGTTATATATTTCAAAATCTTTGAAAATTATTTCAAAAGTATTTTAAATATTATCCATTATCCTTTTGATTTTGGTCAAACCCTAAGACACACAGGGAGATTACTTTGTGGTTAAGGGGGAGATTCTAACTTAAAAGGATAATAATTAGTTTTTCAACAACTATCTATTTTGGAAATACCTATTTTGAAAACACTCTTGAAAACTATTTTGAAAAATCATTTCAAAAATTATTCTAAAATCCTTTGAAAATTTGATTTAAAATTTTTTTATAAAACTATTTTGAAATTTTTTTCAAAACTTATATTTGAAAAACATGCTTTACAACTTTTTTTAAAAATTCTTTTGACAAGTTATTATGAAAGTATGTGTTCAAAACTCATTTGAAAATTTGATTTAAAAATTCTATGCAAAATTATTGTGAAAATCTTAGAAAATGCTATTGCAAAACTATTTTAAAATATATTCTTTTTCAATATTTGGTTTGAAAATATTTTGAGAAAATAGTTTGAAAAGTTTTTTTGAGACTTATTTCAAAATCATTTATGAAAAAAAACTATGAAAACTATTATGGTCTTTCAAGAATTGTCAAGATTAAGTTGTGATCATAGGCATTACCATGATTGTTGGTGCAAAATTGAATTAAATCAATCTTTTTTATGTGTGAAAAGGGGAAAAAGGGACTTAAGTTAAAAATATAGAATACTTCTAGATTGTTAAACCTTGACCTAAATTAATTTAAGAAATTATCAAACATCAAAAAGAGGAAGATTATTGGTGCAAGGAGCACTAGGTCTGACCCTAGAGTTTCGATGTTTGATAATACACTTAGGTCTGGTCAGTTTGACCAAGGGTTGATCCAAATAGGACCTAATATTTGGATGTGAGTGAAGTCTAGTCAGATTAGTTTGACTAGAAGACTAGCGAGAAGTCCTAGTCGGTTAGACTAGGCAAGGAGAAATCCTAGTTAAGGCTAGGCAGGGAAAGTCCTAGTTGAGGCTAGGTAGGGAAAGTCCTAGTTGAAGGCTAGGCAGAGGAAGTCTTAATCTGGAAGATTGGGCAAGGAAGTCCTAGCTAGAGGTTAGGCAATGGAAGTCCTAGTTTGGAGGGTTAAGTAGAAGTCTTAGTGGATCAAGTGCACCAGGTGAAAGTCCAGGTAGGTTAGGTGGACCAGATGCATGGTGGGAAATCTACACAGGTTAGGTCAACCAGATGTTTGGTGGAAAATCTAGGCAGGTCAGGTGGATCAGTTGTCTAGCAGTAAATCCTGAGGGTCAAGGATCGAAGCTAAGCAGAAGTCCAACAAGTCTGAAGGACTTGGTTGATAGGTAAATTCTCCCGAGTGGAGTGGGTAAGGGCGCGTTTCTAATGGGGGAACAGTAGGCGTCGGTCTAACTCAGGATTTCACTAAAAATCTGAAGTTAGACCTACAGGGTAAGGCTTAGATTGCTTGCGTGTTTGTATACTTATCTTGCAGGAACCAGGAGCTGGAAGCAAGATGGAGAAAGCATAAGTGAAGCAAACAAAGGCAGCCAAATCAAGCTCAGGGTCAACTCAGGTCAAACCTGAGTTGGCTAGATCTAGGCGCCCTAAAGATTTCCACGCTCCTGGACAGTCCAAGCTCCCCGATCTAGAAGAATAAGCCCGGAATAGATTGAGAAGATCGGATATAAGCCCAAAAGGGGTTATATAAGGAGGCTGAACATACACCATAAGGTCACAACTTCTCTACGCCATCCTTTTCATCTAGTGGTGTTGCTGAACACGAACAGGGACAGACTTGTGCAACCGGAGAAGTTTCAGGAGGACTGTGCGACGCTCAGGACTTTCGGATCGGCTTCGACACAAATTGTTTGGTTATTTTTCGTACGTCTTACTTATTTTATACTTATTTTGATTATTTGGACTGTAAGATGGGTTTCTCTACCTCCGAACAAGGTTCAGAAAGGAGACCACTAGTGGATGGGCGTCTTCCATATATAGGCCTTGAATGTACTAATCCTGGGGGGTTAGGAACCAAGTAAATCCGCATGTCCCTGCATATTTATCTAATTCTATTGCTTAGTTATCTTTGATAGAACGAAAATGAACGAACGACGAACGCGCTATTCATCCCCCCTCTAGCGCGTCCCACAAATCCTACAAGTGGCATATTTTTGGTAGACATACTAAAAGAAAGGGATATATGCATGGAGTCTATACAAAAAAAACAAAAAATAAAAAAAAAGGTGAATAGATCCACCTTGAATGGTCTATCTAGTCCGCGGCAAATGGTTCGTGGTAAAGACATTTCAAATTCATTTATGGTTAAGGTTTTACCTAAAAGCCTATGAGGGTGAATAGGTCCATTACAAAAGCATATCTAGTCCACAACAAATGGCTCGTAGTAAAGACATCTTAAATCCTTTTACGGCTGGGTTTTGCCAAAAAGCCTAGAAGGGTGAATATATCTACCAGAAAGATCTATCTAGGCTGTAGCAAATGACTGTGGTAAAGACACAGCAAATCCATTGATAGTTGATCACTTACTAAAAGTGTACAGATTGATGGCATCGACAAGTGATGATGATTCTTGCAACATGTAGAGCACTTGGCGGGACTACTGACGATCTTGGACACTAGAGGAGCACGGCTGCTGGAGGAGGTGGTTGAGAGGACTCAGCGGGACTGCTGACGATCTATTTAGTACGCAGGTGCTTTGCCAAAAAACCTAGGAAGGTGAATAAATCCACCAGAAAGATCTATCTAGTCCGCAGCAAACAGCTGCGGTAAAGACACAGCAAATCTATTGAATTGACAGTTGATCACTTGCTAAAAGTGTGTAGATTGATGGCATCGACAGGTGATGATGATACTTGTGGCATGTAGAGCACTCGGCGGGACTGCTGACGATCTTGGACACTAGAGGAGCGCGGCTGCTGTAGGAGGTGGTGGAGAGGACTGTGACTATGAGGTTGAGACAGATGATGGCGGGATCTCTGTGGCGGCGCCTACGACAGCCAGGCAGTCGGTGGATTGTGATAGAGACACTAGGGCAAGGGGCGGCTGGTGCTCTTGGATGGCATGGCATGGGTACTGATTTTGTCTTGCCCTTGCACGCATGATACAGTGAGACACATGGAAAGTGATGGTACCTATCGAGCACGTGTACGGTATACCATAGACGCTTGCTTAGATCTGACAATTCGTCAGACATGACATGAGCTGGAGTCTTAGGTGCTTTTGTATGGTTGTGCTTTCTTCTTTGATGTTATATTTTTACCCTTTCATCAAAAAAAAGTGGAAAGGTCGATTTTTCTTTGTAAAATCACCTCAACCATATACTTGGCCCACCTTCTAGTGCGACACCTTGTCATCTCAGCCACCCCCTCGGGCAATACAAATTGGAGTGGGTGTACCTAGGTGCGACTGAGATTTTGAGCAGTATGAAATTTGATGTAAATCAGCTAGTGGAGAACAAAACACTACTATATAGAGTCAGACTGAGTCTCAATTTAATTAGTCTCGTTGGATGACCAACTGAGTAAGGTGATGCTTCTGTTGAAATTCTTCTTTCACTAAATTTTTCTATCTTTGTAGGTAAAATTATGTTGAACGCATCGATGAAAAAGGTTCTGAAGTGGGACCTTACCTCTATAGACAACATATGAGCTTCCGAAGATGTCGTTGATGGCTCATCAGAACTTCCAGCTCCCTATCCCTCTTTGAAGGGTGAGTCTTCTGCTATTGCGGTGAGTTCTCTTGAGGTTACAGTTGAGACTGATATTGTTATCTCTGTCGTGGCAACACCCGTTGTGACCGAGATGCCAGTCTTGATGGCCTGAGGTTCGAGCTAAAGGTTGATCCTGAAAGAGGGACCAGACTCCCAAGCATACATCATCTCCCAAGCTAACCCCTAACAATTAAGGGCAACGGTTAGAAAGTAACTATCAAGGTCGGGACCTCCAAGAAATAGAAATTGATCCAACCTTCGAAAGATAGTGCTTTATCTTCTCAACCAATAAGGAGTTGCCCCCTGATACAAGCGCGAGGATGAAAAGTGCAGTGTCCAAGGTTTCAACAACTACCCCTACTACCGTCTCAGCAGCTATCCCGACCTTGGAGCGAGCACCTTCAATTTCTAATAGTGCAATTCAACATCATGGCCTTTCACCTTCCAAACCATCACGCTCGAGTGTCGATCCTGGTCTGCCGCCTAGGACTCATCAACGTGAGGAGAGGCAAAGGGGGTCGAGCCCTTCCCCTACTGACTGACTCCGAGCCTATGAAGCAGGAGTCATGCCACATGACAAGGCAATTACTAACATTAATATCGTCGATGCAATCTGAAGTAGAGCACAAGGGGCTCCATACTCGGCTCCTCCAACTAGTGAAGCAGCATAAAAGGATGGAGACTGAGTTAGTTGAACTAGAGAATTAGCAAACCCAGTTGGCTCTGTCGGGCAACCCGATGGAGGAAGCTTTGAGAGCAACGGACAAGGCCAAGATTGAGGAGGCCATAGCCCAATGGGTGAGGGAGAAGGCCAAGGTCGAAGCAGATAAGCAACGAAAAAGGGCTAGGATGCATTCTAATAAGGTTCATGAATTGGAGTGTCAGCTGATCAAGACCTAAGACGCCATATAAGCCTTGGAGGCATTGGCCAAATAGGCACAATTAGCATAAGAGTGGACCAAAAAGGCCCAAGAGGAGCTGGTCTACACCCATCATGAATTGGTCGTGCAAAAGGTGAAGTTGGTCACCCTTGAGGGTCAGCAAATACAACATTAAGTCGACCTCCGCGCAATAGCCTTGACCAGGGATTGGTTAGAACTGCAACTAGCCGATGTGAGGTAAAGAGAGACTAGGATGGTTTCTGAACTAGGGGTTGTTCAAACTAAACTGGCCAATTATAGGGCAGGTGAGGAAACCCACTGGGAAGACTGGAAGAAAATCTTTTTGGCCTCCGAAGAATTTTACAACCTGCATAGGTAGAGGACCGATAAGATGTTGCGGCATGGATTTGAAGGTGGCATCCACCAATTGATTCAATCGAAGCTGATTCCATGAGGAAGTGACTTATCATTCTTGAATTTAAAGAAAGTCTAGAATGATCTGTCTGACTCCGTGAAAGCCAACTGATTGCTCTCCTCACCTCGGATGCCAACTCCTTCAACCATTGCTTTCAATTTTGCGCTTGTCTTTGTTACTTCTTTTTATAATGTATTCGAAAAAAACTTTTATCATAAATAGAACTCCTTCTTCGAATCTTCTTTTGTGTTTATATGTGTGTTAGCGCAAAGTTCCTTCTTTTAACATGACTGCTTTGAAGAGTATGTTTAAGGCTGAGTCTTGACTTAGGCTTTTTGAAGAGTCAAGCTTGTCATGAGGAGGGACTAATAGTGAGGATCTAGGAGGACCATCAGTCTTGGACCTGTCAGAAGGCTGAGTCGCTTACATAGAGCTAGGAGTTACAGGCTTATCGTAAGGCAGAGCTACTAGTGAGGGGCTAGGAGGGTCGTGAGAAGGAAAGTTGCCAGCGCGAAGTTAGGAATTTCGAGCTTGTCGTAAGGCAGAACCACTAACGAGGGGCTAGGAGAGCTGAGAGAGGGATAGTCGTTAACATGGAGCTAGAAATTTCGAGTCTGTCATAAGACAGAGCCACTAGCGAAAGGCTAGGAGGGTCGAGAGAACGAGAGTCGCTAACACGGTGCTAGGAATTTCAAGTCTTTCGTAAGGTGGAGCCACTAGAGAGGGGCTAGGAGGGCTGAGAGAGGGAGAGTCGTTAATGCGGAGCTATAAATTCTGGGCCTATTGTAAGGCAGAACCACTAACGAGGGGTTAAGAGGGCTGAGAGAAGGAGAGTCGCTAGTGTAGAGCTAGGAATTTTGGGTCTGTCATAAGGCGAAGCCACTAGCGAAGGGCTAGTAAGGCCAAGAGAAGGAGAGTCACTAGTGTGGAATTAGGAATTCCAAGCATGTCGTAAAGCGGAGCCACTAGCAAGGGCTAGGAGGGTCGAGAGAGACACAGTCAGTAACGCAGAGCTAGGAATTCTAAGTCTATCCTAAGGCGAAACCGTGCAAGAAAAAGATAGGCAACGAAAATCTATAATTTTTCTTGATATCAAGTGAGTAGTTACAAGGATCGATGATAAGCACAAAGAAAAACATAGAACGAGGGTACCCGATACTAGAGACGGTAGGGCCTCAAGTGCATTGCATTCCACGACCGCTTGAGTTCCTTTACCTGGTTGGTCATCCAGATAATAAGACCCGTAGTCCAATCGGTGCGTGACTCGATAAGGTCCATCCCAATGCGTCTCCAGCTTACTGATATCTCCCATAGACTTCATTTTTTCCATACAAAATCTGCCACTTGGAAAGATTGAGGAATGACACATTTGTTATAGGTTTGACTCATGCGTTGTCAGTAGGCCTTGAGTCACACATCTACCTTCTCCCGAGTCTCTGTGATGAAGTCCAGTTCGAGGAGCCTTTTGTTTGAATTGTCCTTGTCATCCCCATATGCACTTATCCGGGAGGCCTCGAGGTCGATCTCGACGGGGAGTATGACTTCTCTACCATAGACTAAATAGAATAGGGGCATCCCTATACTATTGCGTGGAGTTGTTCGATAAGCCCAAAGAATGTTGTGAAGTTCTTCCACCCAACTGCTCTTGGCATGGTCGAGCTAGGCCTTCAACCTTCGGATGAGTTCCCGATTGACAACTTCAGTTTGACCGTTGCTTTGGGGATAGTAGATTGAGGTAAAGGCTTGTTGAATGCTGAAACTCTGGAACCATTCTTCGAGTTGTGGTCTAATGTCGGTGTGTTTGTATGAAAATTATTTATATACATTTTCCCTTATTTGTTTGTCACTTACACCCATCAAAATTTATTATTTATTTTATTACCAAACTCCTATTTATCGCTAATATGGTATAGAGAGGTCCGGGTCGTCTCTCTAGGACTCAATGATCGAAAGTTATTATAGGCATTTGGTGCAGGGGTTTTATTATTGACTTTGTTTAGTCCTACTATTTACAATAACAAACAACAATTTAATAATCATATTCACAGAAGCTTACAACTTAAAGAATGATCTAATAATTTACAACAACATCTAAATCACAAATCCAATAGTTTATTATACAAATTGCATTTATTAGCGTGAGTCGATTTACAATATGAATTGTAACACACACTATGATACAACCTATACACGAACCATGTACAATGAAGAATCTATGTACAATCTAACAACATGATACCATCCTAATACAAGATCATTACAAATGAATAAACAAATACAGCACAACTAAAACAACTGACCATAACATACATATTATACAAATCAAGCAATACTTACACGAATGGATTGTACAATTTATTACATGTTCAACGAATTAATTAATCAATACAAACCATCATACAACATGGAATACACATCCTATAT
>JAOBBC010000128.1:3798282-3814643 GCA_025388495.1 Curcuma longa
TGAGAAAACAAGTTGAAAATTAGTGATGTTTCATGGGGTAAAATATAATATTCTGAGATGACGCATGAGGGCAAAAAAGAGATTTCGATGAATCCATGTTTATATTTTTCGAAATATATAATCATTCGCTTGGATAACGAACACGTGTCATCCGATCGTTGTCAATATGATTGAAGACCGATCCGAAACCAATCGCATCATTTAACCGCAGCGTCTCGTCGGCGCGATCCAAGTGGTCGCCAGCATAGCTCGCCAGGGCCGCCGAGGAGAGGTTCCTGGCTCTCGATGCCTCCACCTTCGCCAAGGTCGGTTGCTTTTCCACTTTCCCCATGTTTCTCTCCACTGCCGCCTTGCCACCGAACGATCAGCTTCTCGATTCGTTAGTTTCTTAATATATTCTAATTTGAGTAGAATGGAGGGTTGGTCTTTCGATTTCTTGGGCTGGCTCGCACTTCTTCGGTAATCTCTCCATTGAGTTTTTCGTCGAAAGCATCTTTTGCAAAAAAATTCCTGTTGGAAATGATGGGTACTCTCACACGCTAGTTACTGCTACATTGTTAGGCTTCGGGGTTGTATATATAGGATGTAATCTCATTCTTTGTCAATAAAAAACTCTAATTTTACCTTGGAATCATAGCCAATTTCCTGTCTAATTTTGATGCCCCTCGCATCAAACCCATTTGCATCCTCTCCCCTTTATCAACACAACCAAGCACCTCATCCCCCAGACCATAACTGTTGAGGAATGATTCAAAATTAGTTGGTCCATGAGTTGGTGTTTAGTGATCTGATGAGTTGGCAATCCATGTTCTAATTAGTGGTGATAGTGGTCAAAGAAAGATATCATGTTTTATGTAGTTAAAGTAGTGGATCATGTTTTAATTAGTGGTGATAGTTAGTGGTTGTAGAAAGTTGTCCATGTTCGATATATTTGAAGTAGTAGGAAAAATCAGTTTTCTATTTGTAAGCCTATATATCTAGTTTTGCTTCCAGAAAAAAATTTCGTCATCTTCCCAACAAAATTGGAATTAGAGTCACAGGTTTTAAGTGTCCTAGTAAGTGTTTTGGCGAGAGCTATATTGAATCAAGAAAGATGATGGCAGTCAATGGAGTTTCTCAACCCCTTATTCCCATTTTCAAAGGAGAGTGGTATGAGTTTTGGAGTACCAAAATGAAGACTCTATTTATATTTCAAAATCTATGGGATTTGGTAAAGAGAAGCCTTCACGATGAGGATGTTGATGAAAGTTGATTAATGGAGAATAGGAAGAAAGATTCAAAAGCACTAATCATCCTTCAACAAGTAGTTCATGAGATGATTTTCTCAAAAATTGCCACAGTCAGAACTTCATAGGAGGCATGGAAAATATTACAAAAAGGATTCCAAGGCTCCTCTAAGGTAATAGTAGTGAAACTCCAGATTCTTAGAAGTAAGTTTGAAGTCTTGCTAGGCGAAATAGATCACTTGAGAAGAATGAAGAAAAGACATTTTAAGCTTCTCAAGTGATGGGGGAGATAAAAAAAGGAAGACTCTGCTGGAAGAGGACATGGAAGAGGAGGCTTTCGTGGTAGAGGATGTGCAGAGGTTTAGGTTGTTCTGATGAACAAGAGGGGCCACTAGGGATCAAAAATAGAACAAAAGCTTTGTTCAATGTCATAATTGAAAAAATTTTGGCCATATAAATGCAAATTGCAAGGAATACTCATAAGCAAATTATGTGAAAGAAGAAAATGAGGAAAGTAAGTTATTTATTGTTCACTCCATTCTAACAAAATTCAAAATGATGTTTGGTTTTTAGATAGTGGATGTTCGAACCACATGATTAACAATAAATCATTGTTTAAAGAGCTTGATGAGTTACAAAAGATGCAAGTTAGACTGGGAGATAACAAACAAATTTAAGTTGAAGACGAAGACACTATCGTTGTAGAGACTAGTGATGGTAAACTACAATTACCATACAATGTGTTTTTTGTTCCTAGTCTGACATATAGTTTGTTAAGTGTTGGGGTATGTGTTATTGCTGACAAAGATTTGGACAGTCCATTGTTAGTGTGCAAATAATAGAAAACAAGATGTTTCCACTTAAAATCTTTAATGTGGGAAACCAAGCTTGTATTGCTAATGAGAACAATGAATCCAAGATGTGGCACTTGGGATATGGGCATCTCAACATCAAAGGTATGCAACTTTAAAGTCTGAAAGATATGGTCTTTGGATGACCTCAAATTAGTTCTCTTAGTTCATGTGAAGGGTGCATTTATGGAAAATAAGAAAGTCTTTTCCTTGTGGACAATCATGGAGAGCTTCATAATGCCTTGAGCTAATTCATGTGGATTTATCTAGGTCTATGAGAATTACGTCACTTGGTGGAAGTAAATATTTTTTTGTTGTTGATTGATGATTTTAGTCGAATGAGCTGTGTTTATTTTCTAACAAACAAGTCAGAGACTTTTGAGAATTTTAAAAAATTCAAGGCACTTATGGAAAATCAAAAGAGTACTTTAATAAAGACTCTCCCTACAGATCTAGGAAGTGAGTTTTCATCTAATGAATTTAACTATTTTTGTGAAGAACATGGTATTCACAGGGAGTTTGACAACACTTTATACACCGGAGCAAATGTTGTAGCCGAATGAAAAATTGAATGGTTGTAGAAATGACTAGAAGTTTGTTGAATATTAGAGGACTTTTAAATTTTTTTTGGGCTGAAGTAGTGGAAACATTTATCTACTTGTTGAATATTTCTTTAATAAGGGTTGTCTTAAATCAAATATCATATGAGGCATGATGAGGTAGAAGACTATCGGTAAATCACTTAAGGATCTTCGGTTGTATTGCCTATGCTTTGATAAGTTCTCAATTTTGTCATAAACTTGAAGAGAAATCTGAAAAATGTATTTTTGTTGGATATTGCAATCAATCCAAAGTATATTGATTGTATAATCCTCTTAGTAACAGATTAATTATAAGGAGAGATGTAGTGTTTTTGGATGAAGATTCTAGTTGGAATTGGAATAAACAAGGTGAAGAGACTCAAGTTCATATCCCAATGAAGAACAAGACTCCAATAATTGAAGGTGTCAAATCATCTCCTTTGGGTTCACCAACTACCTCACCATCGAATTGAAGAAGTGGAAGCTCATCCTCATAAGAATCTTCTAATGAAAAACCTCAAACAAAGGTTAGATCTTTGAGAGAAATCTATAAATTAGTTATTTTACTCTTTTTGTTACAGATCCTACAACCTTTAAAGAAATAGTAACAAAGCAATGACGGAATACAATGAAAGAAGAGTTAATGACAATCTATAAAAATGAAACATAGGAGATTGTGGATCTATCTGAAAGTGAGAATGCAATTGATTTCAAGTGGGTATTTAAAACAAAATATCATGTTGATGGAACCATTCAAAAACACAAGGCTCGGCTCATGACAAAAGAGTATTCACAACGATATTGATTTTGAAGAAACTTTTTCTTCTATTGCACGATTTAAAATTGTGAGAATTATCCTAGCATTGACTACACAATTACATTCGTCTGTTTATCAATTGATGTCAAATCTACGTTTCTAAATGAAGACTTGCAAGAAGAAGTTTATGTTGCTCAGTCAAAGGTTTCATAATCGAAGGCAAGGAGACAACGGTGTACAAGTTTAGAAAGATACTCAATGGGCTAAAATAAGCCCCACGAGCATAGTATAGCAAGATTAATGGTCACTTTCAACAAAATGACTTTAAAAGAAGTGAAAATGAACCCTCTTTATGTGAAGAAGCAAGGTAGAGATGATTTTATCATTGTCTACCTTTATGTTGATGACATATATATATGAACTCCTTTGATTCTCTTATGGTTGATTTTAAGTTAAATATGATAAAGAAATTTGAGATGTCAGATATAAGATTATTGCATTATTTTCTTGATCAAAGAGTTGATGGGATTTTTATTTCACAAAGAAAATATGCAATAAATTTTTTATTAGATTCAACTTATTCAATTGTAATATAGCCACTATGCCCATGAATATAAATGAGAAATTGAACTGGAAGATGGTTTAGAGGATGCTAATGCAAAAAATTTCAGAAGCTTAGTTGGAGGTTTGATTTATTTAACTCATATTAGGCCAGATATTGCTTTCTCTATTGGTGTAATTTCTAGGTTTATGCAAAATCCCATGAAGCATCAACTTAAAGTAGTAAAAAGAATTTTACGTTATATTACTGGAACCCTAAATTATAAGATTTAGTACACTAAAGCTTCAAATTCAATCGTTGAGGGTTTACTGATAATGATCGAGAGTTTATTAGGTGATCGAACCTTGGCTAGTGTTTTCAATCTTGGGTTAGGAGCAATTTCATGGAGTTCAAAGAAGCAAGCTACTACAACACTATCCTCTTCCGAAACAAAATATCTAGCAGTAACTTTAGCAGCATGTCAATCAGTTTGGGTTAGAAGAATTCTTGCAAATCTTCACCAACAACATGATGCAAATGATACTTTTTGTGATAACAAAACAATGATTGCAATAACAAAACATCCAACTTTTCATGGAGGACTAAGTATATCAAATATTCGTTTGCACTTATTCGAGATTTGATTGCAAATAAAGAAATTGTGTTGAAGCACTACAGTACACATGAACAAGTGGTGAATATTTTGGCAAAATCACTTCCAAGAGATAAATTTGTTTACTTTAGATCACGTCTTGGTGTTTGTGATTTTGAATCAAAGGGGAATGTTGAGGAATGATTCAAAATTAGTGGGATGATGAGTTGGTAGTTAGTGGTTTGATGAATTGGCAGTCCATGTTGTAATTAATGGTGATAGTGGTCAAAGAAAGTTATAATGTTTTATGTTGTTAAAGTAGTTTGCCATGTTTTAATTAGTGGTGATAGTTAGTGATTATAGAAAGTTATCCATATCCGATGTATTTGAAGTAGTGGGAAAAATTAGTTTTCTCTTTGTAGTCTATATATATATATATATATATTTAAAATTTCGTCCTCTTCCCAACAATAACTACTAGGTATGACCTAAAACATATCCCTCATATGTAGTAGATTTTAGTGATGCTCAACCCCTATCACTGTGTCTATATGCAGTGTGTCTCCTCCCCTCATGGTGCTTCCCATCTTTACTATGTCATAAACCTCTATTTTCTTTTCACTTCTGTATTTTATATGGTTCAACTACCTAAGTTTCTCAATATTAATCCCTATACTAGTTTCTATCCCTCTTATCTTTGCTCTTTACTCCTGTTTAAGCTCTAGGATAAATTCAATTGTTTTTTTGTTCATAATCTCAACCACAATGCTAGTTGTTTAATAAAAATGAGTGAAGAAAATATAGATAAAAGAAGATTCACATATGATTTTTACTGATTTAAAAAAGAATTGAGGCATCATTGTCAATTTGAGAGAGGAATACCTAGTAATTACATAGATATCTAAAGGTATATGTTGATATAATTGTTGGACTAGGAAAATACAAATAAAATATAGAATTCAAATAGCATACTTGTTTGATCTGCCAAGCAAGCAAGGATTTTGAGAACACAGACTTTGGATTGGGGAGTTCGGGGAGTTAAAGTCACAAGGGCACTTTGGCCAATTCAGGGTGCTCTAGAGACAACCTAGTTAGGGAGCTCAAGAGATAGTTGAGTCAGAGAGCTCAAAAAATAGCCAAGTCGAAGTACTTGGTAGTTGAGCTAAAGAGTGACTTGGAAGGCTAAGTTGAAGTACTCAAGCTGCCTAGCAACTAAAGGAATCTGAAGGCCAAGCTGCCGAATGACTCGAGAGGCTGCCGAATACTCAGAAGGGTAAGATGTTGAACAACTCGAGAGGCAGAGTCAGATAGTGGGGAGGTTGAGTTGCTGAATGACTCGAGAGCCAAGTCAGAGCTCTACCAAGCACAATTGAGGCTGTGATAAATATAGTTTTCTTAAAATAGATTAGTCCTCTCTTCAAGGTGTTTATAGGTTTGAATGAACATTTGTTTCCCAAGATACGATGACTAGACCACATTAGCAACCAAGCATTGATTGTTTGTTGGGAACTGAATACTATACTCGAACACTATCATCGAAGAATTGGAAGGTGGAGGAAGAACAATGGGGAAGAGTTACTTGTTAATAGCTTATGGATGATTACATTGCTACTACCTAGGGAAGAGCCTCAATTTATAGGTTCAAAATATTGACAACCATTAATTCTGCCACTTAATGACCATTATTCAATAACTATCTCTGCCAGCTGACTGAAAATATCAACTATTATTTGGTTAATAGTTTGCTATTTTAGGCCATGACTATTAATGTGTAAGTTTGAGGTAGCAAGAAAATAAATCGAGTGGCAAACCACAAGCTGCACCACATGGGCAATTTTTATATTGACCATTTTGACATTCGATGTAGGCAAGTTGTGCTTGTACACGAATCAACTTGATTTAGTGTAACCCGGGCCCAAGATTTGCACCCACTATAGGCTATGTATGAGATAGAGCTTCTCATTCATTCATATTCACAAGATCTTCAAGTTATGATTCAAAATAAACTAGTCTTATTGTCATGAAACTTCCAATATATAACTATTCTCCCATTTATGTTGGACCTAATGTCTTCTATTTTTTATTCGCTTTTCCAATAATCTCCCATGTGAATGAAAATTGAAAGTATAGGTGATAGTATTCAATAGTTGAATCATGTATGGAATAGTTAAGTTTTACCCTTTGAACCTTCTCTTATAAAGATATGTTTATTGGCTAACCAGTAAATATGATATCCTTGAACTGTTCTACCATTTGTATAAAGAATGATATATCTCACTCGGAATTCTTTGTGATACATTTCAATTCTCATGATTGTATTCATTTTTGGCCCCGAACATGCACCTAATTCCTTGAGAGTTTCTAAGCATTCAGCCTAACAATTCTCTTTGAAGCAACCTCACTTCTCTCACATAGGCGATTTGTTAATTAAGAGTAACCCGCATTACTTCACTCAAAAGCATAAGAATTATTAAAAGTCATGCACTTAACCTTTATACTTGATAGGTATCACTGATTCATAGGTAATTCCCCCATAGTGATCTACTAAGTTAGTGCAGTTAGGCTGCCCCATTAAACCTAGGTCTTTGGATCTCCCATCATTAAAGATTTCTTTGCACCAACTTATTCCATAGACTTAAATCTTATTTCCCTCAATAAGCTTAAAACTAACTCCTTATTTAACCCTTTGGTTAGTGGATTACATAGTCAATAGTGTCGAAGATAGGATTACATCAAGGATCGATTCTAAGTCACTATCTTTTTTCACTAATTATGGACGAACTCATTGGATCCTCATACATATCCTTATTGTTTAAATCTACTAATGATATGTATGAGAATGTAAAGACAAGAGTAAAGACTTCAGGTAGATTAATTGAAACGTTTCCTATAAAGATAGGGTTACATCAAAGATCGACTCTAAGTCTATCTTTTTAAATTAATTATGGATGAACTCACTAGACACATCCAAAACATGGTACCGTGGTGTATGTTATTTGCATATGGTATTATTTTATTAGATAAGACACGTGAAAGAGTACATGCTAAATTCGAATCTTAACGAACAACGTTGTAGTGAAAGGTTTTAAGTTTAGTAGAGTAAAGAGACAATTGTTAAGACAATATTAACAATGAGACAATTGTTAAGATAAGAGATGATGAGTTGTATGTAGTTAAAAGCTTTAAGTATTTAGGATTATGTAAAAGGATGGAGAGATTGAGAGATGTCTTATATATAATACAAGTAGGATAATTGAAATGGAGAAGACCGTCGGGCGTTCTATGTGATCGTCAAATACTTCTAAAACTTAAAGGAAGTTCTACAAAACGACCATTAGATCTGTTATGTTATATGGAGGATGGACAAGATAAGAAATGTGAATATTAAAGAGAAAGTTGGAGTTGCACCTATTGAGGAAAAACTCCAGAAGACACATGTAAGATGGTATAGACATATACTTAGATGACCAATAAATACTCTAATTAGGCGATGTGAAACTATGACAAATATGCACATCAAATGTAGAAGATAAAAAAATTTAATTAGCAACAATAAAATAAGATAAAATTTATTTAAATATAGATGATATAGTAAGGGATAGAGCCAATAATGTATAAGGATTCATATAATTAATCCCACCTAGTGGGATAAGACTTGGTTGTTGTTGTTATACATAGTCAATAGTGATAACTCCAGTTGAGAATAATTATCTAATGGTATTTTGTCTACGACATAGTTGTATAGATTTATCATTATACAAATGACTCTAAGCTCGTTCGATAGCCGATTGGCTATCACAATGTATATAAATTACTAGCAAAGTTTTGGCTATTTGGAAATATCTTTTAAGAAATGACATAGTCATTCGATCCCTTCATTACACTTGTCAAGGGTTACAAACTCAAATTCAATCATAGATTTGATTATTATAGTCTATAAGAGATTTTCATAAAAATGGTTGCACCACCCAATGTGAATAAAAATCTACTATATAGTGCAGGTGAGCATATCTTAAGTACTTTAGTACTCTTGTTATTCTTTTCTAGTATTCAATATCAGAATTACTCGTGTATCCACTTAGTTTGCTTATTATGTACATTATATCTGGTCATGTATAGTTTATCAAGTACATCAGACTTCAAATACTTTTAGAGTACTGTTACAATGAACCGTATCGTCACAATACAGTATCAAACAATTCCTAAATCCCTCTATACTAATGTAGTTAAGAGGATGACCCAAATCGTCTTACGAGGAGTAACAATGGTATTAGTTAATCTCATATTAGAGTTTTCATTTTTTATGGGATTTTGTGTGATGTAATTATCCAATGAGGCAAGAAACAAAAGCTAGCATTCATCGTATAGGAATCAAGTAACCTAAATTATGAATGTAACCTAACTCATGCAATTTGCAAAGCAATCCATCTCACCTAGCCTAGCCTACTGTTGAACACAAATCAAACACCACAGCACATATCAATTAACTACTATTGGTCAACTAATTAATAACAAATTCAAATTCAAATCAAAAGTATGCGGCAACTTGAATAGATCATGCTTCGACAAATTGATCGCATAATGGAATCTATTCTCCAACAATGAGGGGATCTATGAAGCTAAATGTGCTTACAAATTAAGCTAGGGTTTCCCCAAGCTTGTGCTAATTGGATCTGTCGTGAGGGTTCATATGTTGATCTCAGTGATAGCCGATCGAAGCTAGCAATGATGTGAAGCTGGAATTGGTGTTGATTCAGGCTAGAAGGTGGAATTAGGGTTCCAGTCGAGTTGGGAATCTCCAAGAACTTAGCAGATCTAGATTGTGTGTGTCGATGATCAACGATGAGGCTGAATGGTGGAGAAGAGCATCGTGGTTGTCGGGATCGTCGGAGACGGAAGGAAAATCCCTTCTCTCCATATAGATGGAGTCGTCGGTGTTGGAGGTTTTTGTGGAAGATCGTTGGTGGTGGTCGATCGCCCTTCATCTCTCCGCTCTATCTCTCCTCTGCGCGTTGGTGAACCAAGGCTGACACTCTAGCTCCCCACTTTTGAATCCATCCAATCATCAGATCCACATCAACGACCTCTAACTCCCCAAATCTTGATCAAGGGTTGGGATCAGTTTAGATTTGGATCAAAGATTTCAGATCTTGATCAATGGTGGTGATCTACTCTCTCTTGAGTTGGATGGTTCAAATCCTGATGGACGGTCCAGATTTTTCTAGGTTCTAAATGCATGGTCCAGATTGGCTTCCTCGTCTAACATTGGCTTTAAACTTAATCGGTTCGATTTAACTTGGGTTCGTAACTGTCCTGAGCTCCTACACAATCAATTACATATATTTGGAAATAATTCTACAATTATAAAAGAAATTTCATCAAAGTTCAAAATAAATCAAAACTCGTAAAATACGATACGAATGCAATTTTAAACAAACAAGTAGGTTAAAATGTAAGTATAAGGCCTAATGCCTAAAATCTCATATAAAAATGTCAAGTACTCTACTTAAGAGATACTCCACCTTCATTTTTTAATAGATGATGACTTATATCTATCATAAATCTTGCCAATGTAGTTCTTTATTAAATTTCTCAAGGATCTTTTCCATATAATAGAACTGGTCTAGAACTAGTCCTTTGATGTTCTCAGAATTTTGATTTTATTGTTCTTCATATTAAATCTTGAGTTCAACGTATCTTTAGTGAATTTAATTGTCTTATCATTATTCTCAATAATAAACATGTTATCTACATAAAGATATACATAGTTATTTTATGTGTCTTTAATATAGACATATTTGTCACATTCGTTGATTTTAAATCCACTTTTTTATGGCATTATCAAATTTTTCATGCCACTATTTAAAGCTTATTTCAACCCATATAATAACTTCACTAATCTACAAATCTTGTTTTCCTACCCTAGAGTAAAAAATCCTTCAAGTTGTTCCATGTATATTTCCTCTTCTAAATCCCTATTTAGAAAAGTTGTTTTCACATTCATTTAATGTATTTCTAGATTTCAGAGCAACACTAGCAAGTATTATTTTAATGGAGGTTATTCTCGTAACTAGAGAATAAGTATTAAAGTAATCAAGACTTTCTCATTGTCACTATTCTTTAATTATCAATCTGGCCTTGATTGTTCCATCTTCTATATGGTTTCATTTTCTTTTTGAAAATTCATTTGCAACTAGTGGTTTACTTTCTAAGGAAGATCCACTAGTTTTTAAGTATGAATTTACAAGTTAGAATTGATTTAAGATCTAATTGCCTCTTTCCATTGAGGTCATTCAAAAAGAGCCTATTGCTTCTTTGTAGTTTTAAAGTTCACTTTACAACATGAAAGTTAAAAAATTCATACCAAGGGATTTTTTCATATGAGCTCTTTTACTTCGTCTAAGCTCTAGATAATCTTGTTCTTGTTCTTATGTTTCATATGTCCATTTTAAAGAACTTGCTTCCACAATGGACTTTAGCGGAACACATGTTCAAAGAACGAAATATTTTTTAATTCTTATTCACAAAGGAACTGAAAAACATTAGTGTTATGTGCATGTCCTATAAATATGCAATCAATAGTCATTGATTTTATTGTTACCTTTTTTAGATTAGACACTATCATTTTAGTAAGATACTCCCACACTTGTAAGTATTTGTAGGAGAGTTTTCTTTGTTTCACAACTCATAAGGGATCTTATTTAGTTTCTTTTAGACCTTATTTAAAAGGTCAACTATCAATACAACTTTCCTCCACATGGTATGTGGCAATCTAGAATTTAAGAACACTCTTTTTTAGAGTATGTTTTTTTCTCTCGACAACACCATTTTACCGAATATAGGGAGTTATTGTTCATGTCTAATTCCATTTTGTTGATATAATTGTTAGACCAAGCAAATACAAATAAAATACAGAATTTAAATAACACACTTATCTAGTTTGCCAAGTCAGCAAGGATCCTGAGAACACGAGCTTTGGATTGGGAGCATAGGAAGTCGAGTCGCACAGACACTTAGACCAAATCGGGGTGCTCAAGAGACACCTAAGTTTGGGAGCTCGGGAGACAACCGAGTTAGGGAGCTTGGGAGATAGTCAAGTCAAAGTACTCGGTAATCAAGCTAAAGAATGACTTAGGAGGCCGAGTTGAAGTACTCGGGCGACTGAGTTGCTAAATAACTTGGCCAAGCTACTGCACTATTCGAGAGGCCGAGCTGCTGGACGACTCGGGAGGCCGAGTCAGGTAGTTGAGAGGTTGAGCTACTAAACAACTTGGAAGGCCAAGTTGGATAATTAGGGGGCCAATCTACCGAAGGACTCGGGAGCCGAGTCGAAGCTCTATTGAGCACAACTGAGACATGTGATAACATATGTGTCCTCTCTTTGATGGAGCTTAGAGGTTTGAATGGGCATGTTTCTTAGGATACAATGGTCAAACCACATTAGCAACCAAGACTAGTTGTTTGTGGCAAGCTAAAGACTGTACTCGAATGTTATCCTCGGAGAGCATGAAGGTAGAGGAAAAACAATGGGGAAGAGTTACTTGTTGATGGATTATGAATGATTGGATTACTACTGCCTAGGAACGTGCCTTTACTTAATGACCATTATTCGGCCATTAACTACCTTTGTTGGCTTACTCAAAAAGCCAATAGCTGTTAATTATCTAATTTAATGGTTGGTTGTTTCAAGCCATGACCATTAATATGTACATTGCAAGTTTGAGGCAATAAGAAAATAAACCGAGTGGCAAACTATAAGCTGTCGTGGATAATTTTTACCTTGACTAGTCCGATATTCAACATGCTAATATATGGTAAAAATAATAGAAAATATATTGAAATGCAGTTAACATGTTTAAATGTGACTAATTGATTTTTTAAATACTTATATAAGTTAAACTAATTAGAGTGGAAGGTGTAAGGAGTAAAAGATGCAAGAAATAAACTCTTGTTAATCTAAAAAACATTTGGTTTGTATTGAGATTATTGGTGATACATCCTTGCATAGATGCAATGTCAAGGGATTAGATCATGTAATTGACCTAAATAGTGGGCACAATTGCGATTGGATGATGTGATGGTTAAGGGAAAGGGTTGTATTATAAGAAATCTAGACATTTCACATTTAAATGTTGAAGTATTATCTTGTGCTAATTATGTTTGGTCTATTACTGACAGAGGCCGACTTTAAGATTCTGCACTTTTTTTGGAAGAAACTTAACAACAGTAAGATGAAAGACCAATAAAGTAAAGTTTTATGACACAACATATGAGCTGAGTGTTTTACCATATCTCGAACAACTAAGCCCTGTGCTGATTGATTGCATTGCAACTATGACAAGCCATCTAGTGTTTCATGAATGCACTAATCATATTGAAGTTAACTACCACCTTATCCAAGATTCTATTACGTTCAATAAGATTGGCATACCATATACTTGTTTTGAGGCACATATATGCTCCAACCTGAGGAGAATGTTAAAAAATAATGGATTTAGTTCTACATTGCTACTTACTAATAAATTGTTAGACTTCGGATTATACGTGCTATAATCTCATTGTTAATCAATACAACATAAAGTTTGAATTGCTAGTAACGAAGTCTAACCATTCACAATGATTCAATTTTATTTCTTACATTCGGTTTAATCATTCATGATTGTCACCTCCATTATCCTGAAGTATATAGCATGGTTACGTTAACCATGTAGTCACTAAGATAGAAGTCAACTTCATGTTTGTGGAGCACTGGATAAGAAAAAAGTGAAATTGCATTTTCATTTTGTGAATGTAAAGAATGTTTTAACATCATGTTTTTAGTATGACCATCAATTTTTTTATTTTGAGTATATTTTGATTTTGTAGTGGTCTTTCAGATGCATTCTGGAATCAAATAACTTTGAGTTATTTTTCAAATATGTGGCACTTCAAACCTTTGATATTGCTTCTGATGCTCTTGCTACTTTCAAGGTTAGTTTTAGCAACCTTTTGTTTTTTGCATTATATTTCATTATGTTGAACGTCAAAACCTTCTTCATGCAATGCCTTGTACTTACCTATGCATGAACTTTTGGCAGGATTTGCTTACCAAAAAAAAAAATGAAACAGCAGTCTCTCTGTTTCTGATTTCCCATTGCGAACAGGTTAATTGATAAGTTCTCAATGTGCTACTCTTGTCAGTTATACTTCCTCTTAATTCAGAATATTAGGTTAGTTTTCTGGAAACTGATCTGCTTGTTGGTTAACATTTATCTGATGTGCTCATCTCATGGAAGTGTGTTGTTGCAGTTCTTTGAGCTTTCTGAGAAGCTATTGGCCATATGTAACAAGAAGACAATCGTTAAAGGTTTGTTACTTTACTGATACGCTTATCTAGATTGAATCTTTGGTCCTTAATACTTTGTATTCATTTCTTAGATTCCCAAAATTCACAAACAATGAAGCGCTATGTTGAAAAAGTACGATACTTGAAGATCATCGTGAGACCTTTGAAGGTAAACAAATTGTTTTCCATTTAATATTTAGTCAATCTTCTATGTGTATTTATGTTTCGATGTAGTGGTTTTGAAGCAGTAGGATTAATCTCGCTCTACTTGCAAATCTTTTCCTTTTTAATGTTTATTCAAAAAGCACATGCCCCGGCCCAGTTTCGATCGGAGATGAGACTCCCAAACCCCTAAAAAACATTCAAACTATGAAAAACTCAGACAAACCTGGCCACCATGATTGAGTTTGGTTAACAAATAGAGAGAGCGCTAGGTTTGATTCAACCAGTTCAAAAATAAACTGACCAGTCCGTCAAATAACTATGGTTGAACATCCTTGACACAACTGTTGATTTAAGAAAGATATAGTGCCTTTCCCTTGGGAAAGTTGATGTGCGTATATGCATATTTTCCCTTGGGAAATGTTCTTAAAATCGAAGTCAACTTATACATTAGTGTTTGGTTTGGTTCAGTCTTATTTGAAATTGAAAGTTGAAATATAATTATACATCAATCAAAAACTAACTAAAATTTCTATTAAAAATAGTAATAACGATTACTCTAGCTTAAAATTTATGCCAAAGCAAAACAAGAAAATATACTTTGTACTAGATATACACTATACATATACACATATCAAACTTTAATCATTTGATTCAGCTTTTAACAATTTGTATGAGTGCAAAATGAAACCCAATCAAAATTAATAACTTTAGTTGGTTTGCAAGTTGAAATTGAACCTATAAACTAACAAATTAAACATTTCAATTTGATTCAATTTAGTTTATTGATTTTAGGTTATAGAAGGTATCCCTGTTGTTTTTCTTTATTCTATATATATATATATATATATATATATATAATTTGGTTATCCAAAGTATACTTATACTAAAATACATATTTTGATCATGCAAAATGGATCAACTAATTCTTCAACTAGGCATAGGCATGGTCAATAGGTCAAAAAGATTGAGTGCTTCGGTCTGAAATTGAGGAATGGATTAACTCCTGCAGAACTTCCTTTGTTGACTTTGGCCACATCAACTGCTACTAGATCTGCTTCTTTCGGTTGGGCTGATCTTACTGAGCATCTAGCTTCAACTCCTCGAACACCCTAATTCCTTTCTGAAATAGACCAACTAAAGGTTAGAAGGGGAGTTAAGGCGTACCTTAGTGTGACCCCTTCAACAATCAAGTCAGACGCAAAGAAGAGAACGGAGTAGTAGAACGAAGAACAGTAGTCAAAATAGAATGCTATCATGAATTGAGCACACCCTTTCTGCTGGGATGATTACCTTATTTGTAGAGGAGCAGAAAAGGTGTTCTTCTTGTACCAATGGTGTTCTTGCTTTCATGCGACGTCTTTATTTCAAACGGCGATGTCATTCCTGCCGACGGCTGTATAACTCCAACCTTCTATAACTATTATAATCAGTGCCTCCTTGCTTTACTTTTATTTGTAATCGGCACCACTTTTCTTACACCTGTAATTGTCGTCCGTTGAGGGAGCCAACCCTTAATACCTATTCCATAACTGATGCGCCTTCCTTTGTCGAACTCGATCAACCCCCCATTTATTAGTTGTCTAATCGGCGAACCCCCAAGCACTGAGCAATCCTGTGAACCCCCAAGCTTCTCCTCCGGCTGACTCCTTCCCTCCTCACATCTAAGGAACAGACGCAACTTCAAGCAGCGAAGGAAGCGCTAGCGGACACTTTTTCCTCAGTGAAACTTATTGATTGTATGACCATCAGTACTTTTATGGTAAGGTAGCTCTTTCATTATGAGTCTGTTGGATATTGGGGCCTTTAAAGGACTAATACGGTTTTGTGAAAAATCGGGGTGCTATCAATCGATGAAAGTCGAAATTGACTTCAAAATCGAAATCTATGTTTCGCGTAGATAGATCTAGACTATTAATTTGCTCAAAATCGATTAAGGGTGAATGAGAAACTAATTGCTCAAAGTCAGTCCAGAATAACATTAATTGTTAATTAATATTACATAAGGAAGTACATGGGGAATAGCCCCACATTGAAAAATTCGATGGGATTCCCTTGTTTATTAATATTGTTGTGTTAATGGAGTTAACACAAAAGTCCATGTGCTCTCTTCTCACGGCTGAACAGGTGTGCTCACGTGTGAGCCCGCGGCTTCTACGCGCGCAATCGGCGCTTTGTTGGTGCACTTTGCACATACGCGTCGTCGCGAGGAGCCTTGAGGAGCTTAAATTTATACTCCAGATGATGTGATTGTTGGGATGTATACTAGAATCCTAGCTATGTAAATAAATATTCTGAAATGAGAATCACATTTGGTCAATATTTT
>JAOBBC010000128.1:3907493-3918158 GCA_025388495.1 Curcuma longa
TTTTTTTAAATTTAAAGCAAATTTATATTTATTTTAATAAAATAATTATTTTATTAAAATAATTAATTAAATTAATAAATATAATTTGATAATTTTATTTTAATAATATAATTCATTAAAAATAATTCATTAAATTAATAAATATAATTTGTTAATTTTTTAAAAATTTAAAATAAATTTATATATTTTAATAAAATAATTATTTTATTCATTAACTTAATAAATATAATTCTTTAATTTTATTTTTTAAATTTAAAATAAATTTATATTTATTTTAATAAAATAATTTATGAAATAATAAATATATTTTGATAATTTTATTTTAATAAATTAATTCATTAAAAATAATCATTTTAATAAAATAATACATTAAATCAATAAATATAATTTATTAAAATAACTATTTTAATAAAATAATTTATTAAATTAATAAATATAATTTATTAATTTTATTTTTTAATTTAAAATAAATTATTTTTTAAATTTATAAATATTTAAATTAAAATTTATTGAATTAATTAATTTGATAGTAATTAGATTTCAAAATACATTTGAAATTATGTAATGCTGTATTAGAAGGTCAAGTTTGACCCATTTCTAATATGGTTGATTCCTTTTTTGTATGATTTTTACTTTTTCATGATAAGATGATATTTTTATTAAAAAAATCTATTTTATTTATAATTTTTTATATTAATAAACTAAACATATTTTTTAATTTTATTTTCTAGAAAATAGAAAACAGTATATCATACCAAATATATTTTTTATTTTCTAAAAACTAGATCAGAAAATAAAAAAACAAAAATAGAAAATGAAAAATAAAAAATAGAAAATATTTTCCAAACCAAACGCCCCCTAATATTCTTTCATTTTTATTTGTAAAGTCATCAATTAATCTTTTATAATTAAGTTTTTCTAAAAACTCACTCTCAATCAAAATCATCGCTAATGCATTCAATCTTGTTTGGATCATAATTGATTTCAAGTAAGATTTCAACAAATTAAATTTAGAAAAGCTCCTTTCTGCAGGTATAACAATCATTGGAATAGTTAATAATATTTTGTATGGAATGAATGAATTCGAGAAATAATTCATTTTTTGTAAGAAAAGATAGTATTTCACATGTTGTTTTTGTTTCCTTTGGTAGAATATGTTGTATGATTTTTAGTTCTTGATATAAGTCATCTCCATCCACTTTTGAAACATCTTGTCATGTACTCTCTTCTTTGTAGTTTTATTTCAAGATTCTTGCAATGAGCTTTCAAGTCCTCATCGATGAATGAACTCAACATTTTAATTGTGAAAAGGAATCCGAAAAGATCTTCATATTCCTCATATTGCTTAAACCTTTTCTTCAATGAACCTATTGTTTGATCTACTATTTACAAGAAATAATGAACTTTAAAAGCTGCCTCAATAGATTCTTGAGGTATTTTGGAAGACTCACATGTAACCTAGCTCATCAAAATGTCTTTTTCTATATATTTGTCTCTTTAAAGGAGAAACATGATCCATCTCCATTGTTGAAGCAAGTTTTTTTTTGTTGTATTTATGGCTTGTCCAAATCCAAATTCTCTGTACTCTTCAAAAGAAGCAATTATCCCATTAACCTTGGTCATTGTAAAGTCAATAAACATGTTTTCAGATGGTAAGCCTTTGCTAACAATGTTAATTTTACCCACTATGTCATACCAAATAACCATGCCCATTAAAAACTTAAAATTTTCAAATTCAAATGTTGCTAAAGACTTAACTTCACTTCTTATTTTTAGAGTCGGTGTCTTTTTCTTTTGCAACTTGAAGTAAATCTTCTCTGATTTGTTGAGTTTGAAGTACCACTGCTTTCACACTTTCACTATGACTTTCCCATCGAGTGATTGACAATGGCTTGAGAGTTAAAGTCAAACAAGAATGCTTGAAGTTCAATGTCTTACCCATCAAGGAAAAGTCTTTCACTTTTCCACAAGAATTTGCAATGTCACAAAGTGTTGAATTCAAATAATGACAACCACATGGAGTGTATAATGCTCTAGGATTTATATCCAATAGTTTTTTTTGTATGTCTTGGTATCTTCCTTTCATATTTGCCCCATTATCATATCTCTGCCCTCTCACATTATCAATATCAGGATCAAAATTTTTCAACAGATTTTGCAATTCTTCAAACAACCCTTGTCATGTTGTATCATCCACTTTCAAAAATCTCAAAAAGTATTCTTCTACTTCATTAGAAATATCAACACATGTTATAACCAAAGTCATTTGCTCTTGGTTACTTACATAAGAAGTGCAATCTAGTATTACAGAAAAGAACTTAGCTTCTTTAATGTTTTGAAGAATAGAACTCTTGATTTTAGAAGATAACAAATATATCAACTCATTCTGAATTTTGTGGCTAAGATAATGATGATATATTTTCCTTTCAAGATGCCCCTTCATCACCGAGTCCCACTAAGCAATCATCTCAACATGACCCAGACCTTGGCTACCCTCAATAGATGACCTTCAACTTGTCTTGATCTCAACTCTTAACCTCAGCCTCAGTAGCCAATCTCATCTCCAACTCGATCTTAGTTGTCGACCTCCTCTTGGTCTCGGCTGCCAACTTTAGCTTGATCTTGGCTACTGATCTTGGCCTCAGTGGTCAACCTCTTTTTTAGCTCAGTCTCAATGGCCAACCTCATCTCCAACTCGGTCCCGATTGTTGACCTCCTCTCGGTCTCAATTGCCAACCTTAGCTTAGTCTCGACTGTCAATCTTAGCCTCAATGGCCAACCTCTATTTCAACTCAGTCTCAGTGGTAAACCTCATTTCCAGCTTGGTCCCGGTTGTTGACCTCCTCTCATCTTGACTGTCAACCTTAGCTCGATCTCAACTACCAATCTCGGCCTCAGTGGTTGACCTCTATTTCAACTCAATCTCAGTGGTCAACCTCAACTTGGTCTCGATTGCATACCTCAATCTCAGCTTGGTCTCGACTGTCGACCTGCATCTTTCTTCCACCCCTACCTAGGCCCACCTAACTGGTTCATCCATAAAGATTGGTTTTCCTGAAAAATGGAGAAATAGTAATGCGTATCCCGGCAAAATACAAATAGCAAAAGTGGGTATCTCAGAATAAACCATAAAGGTCATGAGTATCTCAGAATAGACCATAAACAATCACGAGTATCTCAGAACAGATCATATACAATCAAGCGTATTTTTGAACATATCTTAAAATGAAGTGCAAGTTTTGGGGAGCAAACACATGAATAGTTCTTTAAAAGATTGCCCACCCCTATGAGCACAAATATACGAAACACAAAATCCTAATTCTCTCCAAGTCATTATTTTCTTTTTCACAAAACTTTAACTTAAGCATTGAGTTACCGAGATCCATTTCCGATATTATTTTAACCCTCTTTTGAAGTACTCTTCAGATCTATTTATCCCTTTCGGTGGTCATCTCTAGGGGGTGTGCACGTCAGCCCGTCTATTGATCAATGATTTAATCATTTATGATGTTTAGCCGGAACAATAAAATCAAGATTCAAGAGGAATTTATTTACCACAACATTCTCCCATGATAACTCAACATAAGATGACTCTGACACCACATATCGAACTATCAAGAATGTTTAAAACGGACGACGTAGCAGACTTGCAGAAGAGGACAAGGGTTCGAATCCTGGCGAAGCCAGGCAATACCCTCCTGCGTCGTAACCAACTACACTTTCTCGATTTACCTCCTTACAGATGGTCGTGGAGCCGACCGTGTGGAACCGCTAAGGTGGCGGATCCACCTTTATGCAGAAGAAAAAGAAGGTTTAAAACGGAAACGTACTTGAATATAATCCATAGCACTAAAAATCACAGATTAAATCTTCCGCAGTCAATTAAGAAAATTATTTTTTGTCTCGAATGGAGAGAGAGAAAATACGTTCAATGTGTATCACTCTCTATGCTCTGGAGACTATAACTTTAATTATTTACAATAATAAATATCTTTAGTCCATCATAAAACAGATATATGATCCATTACATTTCTACGCACAATACGATCTTTATTATTTATTTAATATTTTAAAAATTCAATTTAATTAATCCTTTTATTTATTTACTTAATATGATCCTTATTAATTAGATGTCAGGATCGATGCAGAATATTTTAACTAATGTAAACTAGTTTAACCTTTTATGCTGTCATGATGGATAAATGAATATCCTGATAGAAAATAATTATAGTGAACAAAATCAAAGGCAACAAATAATCATATATATATAGTTACGTGCATTATGTGTTTAGACTCGGTCTTCACTAGCAGCCTCTCTACTCTACGTGTTCTATATGTGCACGTTAGCAGAAGAAGCCGCACTGGCGAGTGTTGACAAGTCCAATTTTGCCATGCATTGCACCGCGTGAGAGCCACCGACCGAGAGCGAGAAGTTGGACGTACGTCAGATTTCGCCTGTCAAGGTCAATAAATAAAATACATATGCTGCAAAGGTTGAAATCCGTCAACCTAGCGGCCCCACACGATCGGCCCCCCGATCATCTGTGGAAAGGTAAATCACGGTGAATGCGGGACTGACCAGGGCATGGTGGCCGAGGGATTTGGAAACATGGCACAGATTGATGTTATCGCAAATGCAACCATGAGCCCTCGAACCGCCCACCTCATGCTGCAAACACCCATGCCCTGACCAGCTGACCCCGCCCGTGGGGGCGTAAATACATATGCATCATCCAAGTGTGCTTCGGGACCCAGTGCAGATCTCTCTTTCTCTCTCCAAAATACACTCAACAACAGTTGTTTTCCACTAGTTAATGGTGAAGTATATGGAGCGGAGTGGTTGTTGGGGTGTGACTTCTTGTTATTGGACTTCTTGTTCTAGACAGTCCAAGTATCTCCGATTGGACAGTTTGCTTCTTGAATTACTAGTTGGGTTTAGTCGTCATCGACGTGTTAGTTATCAGTAATCGAAGCATACACTTGCACCTTTTCTCCTTAAGAAAATAGAAACTTTTCAAAATTTTAAATCCTAACAAACTTTTAAAGCTAGCTATAGTCGTCAATTTAGGTTAAATTTGTCGGATTGATCCATCCCGTCAAATAATTTAAGCAAATTAGATTGAAATTTTATCAACTCATTTTAAGATGGATTCAGATGGATGACCCATCTAGGTCCGCGATTTGTATGGGTTGGCCTACGACCCACGTGACTTGATCCGCGAGTTGAGAAAGTTTATTAATTTATTTTAAATTTTAAAATTAAAATAGAAAATTCAATAAATTAGTGGGTTTGATCTGTCTAAATTATAACTCAATTTTAAAATTTTCAACTTGATCAATTTAAACTATAATTCAAATTTATAATTTTTAATAATTTTTGATAGACCCGTGGATTGACTCACCTAACCAGTAATCCGTCTTGGGTTAGATTGGGTTGGGAATTTCTCAACTCATTAAGTTGATGAGTCAGCATGCCCCACCCCATCATATGATGAATTATTTTTAGTAGGTTGGCTCGTTCCACTATGAATTGATCCATTTGACAACTCTAAATGTAGCTTCAATTCCTATGCTCAATTTACTCTGGAGGGCAAATTGAGTTCGTGGTCAGTCGGTGAGCTTGCGAGCGATTAAGTTGCAAGTTTGTGGTCAGACAATCGACCAAATGACTTGTGAGCAAGTTGCAAGCTCGCAGCCAAGCGATTGGAGAATTTTGTCAAATATTTTAAATGAGTTAAATTTTTACCAAAATTTAATCCACAATGGATTGACAATTAATCTACCCTTAGGTTCAAGAAAATGATGAGCAACATCTTGATTCAGAGGGGAAGAGGAAGAGGATGTGAACTAAGGGCATTAATGGGAGAGCTCAACATGGCGTAATCAAAATCAATAAAATGCTCTGGACTAATCAGTAAGACTAAATTAGAATATTTTAATTTTTAAAATTATTAAATTAAAAATTGTTGGACTGCACTAGGCTCCAGCCCAGTGTAGCCACCCACTGGCTACGCCAGTGAGCTCAACTGAGGGAATTAATTTGAACTAACAACACTCTTATAAATTTAAATTAGTATTTATGCATTCACATTCATAACCTCTATTAATTTCCAATTAAACCAAATCAAACCAATAAATTACATAATTAATTCTTCATCGCTAGCTCAACTAATTTGAACACAAATCTCTCGCTTAATAATTATCTAATAAATGAATTTACAACAGTTTGCCAACTAAAACATCTCGTTTATGTTTCTATATTAATTCCATTATTATATCACTCGTGTTAAAAAGAACTAACCTCCAAACTCTCCTCTGGTCCAACATGCGACAACATCGCACGTCATTTTGACTTGTTCTTCAGTGCCATCTATCATGAACAGTCGGTACGTAGCTTTCTCTCTGCGTGGCGTTGCCTCCTTGAGGTCCATTAATGGGCACCGAGTGGGGGCCACTGAGAGCTCCCATGTCTGGGGCCTTGCCCTGTGTCAGGGTTTACTATGTCAGACTGTAATTAGTCAAATCAATCATAGCACAAAAGTGTTCTCAGTTGAGTCCTGCTGTCTGTATAGACACATCAAGTCAGATAACTGTCTCTACTGTCTTCTTTGTTGAATTCTTTGTTGAATTTATACACATGGAAAATGAGCATGCTTGCTCGACCTTCAAACCTCATAACATATGAGACAGTACTCTAGAAGTCTACCATCAAACTCATCTACATTTGCAATTGCTTTAGTTGATACATGCAACTGATCATGGCTTAGAATAGCTTGCACTAAAAGGAACCAATGCTGTCAGCAAAGGCAAGCCTTTATGAAGGAGACCTGCTCACTCTCTTACAAAAGTGAAATTTATCATCCCAGCGATCTTACACGATCGATCTCATGACCATTTGTGAAGAGATAAATCAAGAAATTGCAATGGGAGGGAAGGGAGTGATGTGCAATGACAATTATGATTTGAACAAATGAGAGCCCAAGAATGAATTAAGTGTGACTCGAATAAGATTGTCCATGTATGTGAGTTATTTGCATGGCTACTTATAATGAGACATCGGTTAAAAGTTAAATTAAATTTGAATATATACATCAACCATAATAAATATTTGATATACATGAACCAAATAATTCATATATTTAAATCGAATCAATTCACGTATAAGTATGATTTAGAAGTTTCTATTGAATAATATAAATAATCATGTAATATAAATTAGTAAGATAAGTCATTTTTATAATACAAGTTATTATACTACTCATTCTTTCTTTTTAGTAAGCTATTTAAGAGTCCATCATTTCCAACAAACTGATATCAGAGCCAAATGATATCAAAATATTTTTCTTTTCAATGTCCCAACTTATCAAACTCAACTATGAGAATTGATCACTTAAAATGAAGGGTTATACTTAGATCTCAAGGAGTGTGGGATATTATTGAAAATGATTTTGAAAAGCTCTCAAATGTAACAATTCTACCTCCACATCAAAAGGATACTTTGGAGAAAGAGAGATCAATCTACTCTTATCATCATCCATCAAAGTTTGGATGAAAATATGTATGAGAAAATAGCCAATGAGACAACATCTCAAAGAAAGCTTGAAAAATATTTTACAACTCTATTATGGGAGTGGACAAGGTGAAGAAGATGTTACTTCAAACTCTAAAGGTCAAGTTTGAATAGCTCATTATGAAGGAGAGTGAATATATTTTTGATTATTTTATAAGAATTTTTGTTATTGTGAATCAAATGAAGAGACTTAGAGAAACTATGCCTCATGTTCGGGTGATTGAAAATGTACTACACTCTCTTAGCAAAAAATTTAATCATATTATTGTTGCAATTGAAGAGTCCAAAGATTTAGAGATCACGATCGTTGATGAATTAAATGGATTATTACGGGCTTATGAAGAAAGGATGAACCGTGGAAAACAAAAGCAATCAAAATATGTATTACAAATAAAGACCAATTTGAATACTAAAGGAGGTGTTTCCCGTAGGCCCAAGACGAGGCAGAGACCGAGGTTTCTTACATGACCTTGATCAAGGGAGAGGTAGCAACTTTCTCAGTTTGATAAAAGAAATCAAATATTTGCAAGACGCCATGGAAGAGTAAGAAGAAGAGGTAATTATGTGAAGTATGATGATAGAAAAAAAATAAATCTCAAATTGAATGTTATTCTTGTCACGAGTTTAGTCATTATGATTGGGAGTGTCAATCAAACATGAAAATGAATAGGCAAATCTAATAGAGAATAAAGAAGATGGTATGGAGCAATCCTTATTTCTTACACTCAAGGAGGACTCTATTGAAAAAGAAAACACATGTTATCATAATCATGAAGCTAGCAATCATATGACGGGTGATAAAAATAAATTTATGGAGCTTGATACAAACAAAAAAGACTTTGTAAGCTTTGGAGACAACACAAAGGTGAAAATTGAAGGCAAATGCATGATTCTTCTTGAAACAAAGAATGGTGGCCATAAAGTCCTTTGTGGTGTTTATTATGGTCCAAAATTGACTAAAAATATCTTGAGTATTGGTCAACTTTTGAAAAGAAATTACAAAATTCATATGAAAGATTGAATGTTTTAGCTATGAGAATAAGATTCTAACTTTGTTATTAAAGTGTCTATGACAAAGAATAAGATGTTTTTATTGGACTTGAAGAATTGGACCTATGTGATTAAAGACTTGCATCCATGAGATTTGACCATTTGAATTTTGATAGACTCAAAGCTTTGGAAGATCGTAAGATGGTAAAACATATTTCAAGAATTAGACCTATGAGATTCAGAATTCGTCGCCAAAATTGCGACGAATTCATGAATTTGTCGCCAATTCCATTGCAAATTGGTGACCAAAGTATGTTTCGTCGCAAAGTTTATCGCAAATTTGCGACGAAAAAGTTTTGTCATAAACTTTCGTTGCTAATACCCTATATTTTTGTAGTGTAATAGATTATAAAATTACTGGACTAAAAATACAATTCATACAATCCATATCATTCCACTCAATCATAATTTTGTTCCAAATACAAAGCATAAAGACACATCAAACATATGTCAAAAAATATCAATTGTTACAACTATATATAAAATAACATAAATTATATGATATCTACAAAAATATTGTAAATCCATTGTAAAAATTATAACATAACAAAAAAAAAGCCTAAAGCTTCAGCTAGGAGGATATTGACACAAATAAAGTTCAATGGAACAAAGTCACTCATAACTTGGAGAATGCAACACACACTATATATATATGTTTGCACGTTGTAAAGTCATGTGCAAAGCACATTAGCATATATACAAATATTGTTTAGGATTTGTGTGAGCCAGAGAGGGGTCAATATTTTCGATCACGTCGATAGATTGCATAGCAAAAAACTTCAAACAAACTCAACGCCACAAACACAATATCAAGATTTTAGGATTTAGGGTTTAATCATAAGGTGACTACTCCAAGGTCTAGTTCTAGCGATACTCCACTATGTCTTCTTCTTGTCGGATAATTTCTAGAGATGGAGAAATTTCTTACAAATTGTTATTACAAGAACATAATAAGAAATAAAGATGCAAATACAAATGAAAATGAAAATAATTTTACACAATAATCTTTGCTTTACTTGCCCTTTTATCATTTTAGATTGCCTCTTGATGATAGAAAATGCAACAATACTTTATCTCCAAACTCTCAAGAATCGACATTGAGAATCTTCCTCAAAATTCTCTTTATAAATCTATTGTTCAGGTTGATTTTCGTCTGACAATCGATTGTTAGATTTCACTGAATCTGACAGTTTAAACTTGCAAAATAACTCTTTTCTATCTTAGCAATCGATTACTAAACACCAACAATCGATTAGCCAATCTATAGTAATTGATTACAACACCTACTATACTTTGCTATAGTGCCAAAACAACTCTTTTTGTTGAAGTGTCTTATCCCAAGTGGTAAGCATGAAGACATGTGTTGCTTGAGGTTTCGGGTTTGAATCCTCATAGCAACATGTATTTGTTGACTGAGGTGTTGTGCGATTCAAGTCTTAGCAACAAGTATTTGTTGGCTGAGATGCTATTGAGGCAGTATGCTCGATCTTATCAACCTAGTGGTATTGTGCCTCTAAAAAATTTCTTAGGAGGTTTTTTGATATGGAGCAGTTTTGGCGGTGGGATCAGTCACTATAAAAAGTTTACCCACTACAGTTTTTGTCCCTGGGGCCATGGTGCCGCGGTAGGACATCCAGATTGTCACCTAAGCACTCGCGATTTGATCCCCAACTACGGCGTATTTGCAGGAATTTTTCTCTAAATAGGGGTCGCAATCAAAGGATACTGGGCATCTGGGTTGACCGCTGCGTGCGCTTCCCGATTTACCCTGGTGGTCGGTGGGAAACTTCCGTGGGATCAGGCCAGTCACTCCCATGGATTGAGTCAATGCGACTACATTTTTTTATAGTGCTAAAACCCAGCCACTACAAGAAAAACAGTCATAGGCATCGGTGGAAAATCGATGTCTATGAGAAAATCGACCGATGTCTATGAAGGCGTTGTAAAAGGTCTGACATTTTAGACATCGATTTTTAACCGATGTAATATCACTCAACGACATCGGTTTGTAACCGATGTAGTACCGATGTAGTATCACTCAAAGA
>JAOBBC010000128.1:3965021-3975934 GCA_025388495.1 Curcuma longa
TGAACAATGAGTCGAGGAATCTCTGTCAATTTGCAAGAAATCTTCTGCTACAGCGACGTCTCATGCCCATGATCAAACAAACATCATGATCATAGTCATCCTCCATTATGAAGATGAATAATAATCTGCCTGTTGCAAGCTGTATACAAATGCTTGCTTGAGAACGACTCTATACGGAATCGAGTGCGCCATTTATTAAGATCATAAGCGCGCATCAGATACATCACGAGACGGGACTGGAATGGAATCTCCTTCCTTCGATGTCTACGTCGCACAGTCGTGGCTTTTGCCACGTCTCCTTTTTGTCCTTGTTCCACCGGAGTTTTCTTTCTTCTCCGGGGCCTGGCAACATGTACACTAACTATGTTCGTCAGCACACATACACAGTCACCTCGTCTTTTACATCATTAAATAATTTGGTCGCTCCATTCACCATAAAACTCTAGATGCCTTATATTTGGTCGCTTCAAGAAGGTTTGATCATTTCACTTTTAAAATCTCTTGTTTTTTTAATGAGTTAATTGGTGATGACAATTTATCTTAAATAATGCTAACACTCCATTATTTATTAGAAAATAAGTTTTTGAAAAAATCAGGAAAATAGATTATTTTTGTTATTCGAATGTGATACTAAAATTTGTTAGGAAATATTCTTTTTAATATCTCGTTTCTCTAAATCCAATTAGTCAAGCGAGGTAGATGAGGTGCTTGGATTACTTGGCCTAGTCTGATTGGTTTGTCAATACCAAATAACCCAACCAAATTGACTCATAGATCACTTGATTAGCTTATTTAAAACATCCTACCTAATTAGTTTTTTTACTAAGATATTCAATTTACACCGATTAATCCTGCGATGAACGGTCCGACTATATATTTCATATATTTCATCTACCAAATAAAGCTTGAAAATGGGGTGTTCCTTAGGTGGCGTTCTAGCATCATTATGCTGCATGAATTTAAACCTTATTATTTGAAAAAAAAAATATTCTGTCTCTTACTACCATATCATACAATGAGAGGCAACAACATCCTACGTAACTAGTCCGCCTAGATCAAGCAGGCAAAAACACTCAATTAAATCAAACCAATTTATTTTCTCGATTGATTAGATTCAATCCCCCAAGTAGCTTGGATAGATTAACTAAACGAATCAAATATGTTCGATTACTTCAAACTGAACCATTCAAATTATCAATTAAATTATCTAAGTCAATTGGGTTCACCTGACTTATTTGAACCAACTGGATCACTTGATTTAACTGAAGTCCGATCGATCTCTCCGACTTAAGCGACTCGTCTACTCTCTCTCTAATTAAAGTGACTTATTTACAGAAAATAAAAGTAGAAAGAGAATTTATTTATGAGGCAAAAAATAACAGATGAATAAGAAAAATACATTTTTTCTACAAGTCATTTTTTAAAATATATATATTGAAAAAGTATGTTGGTTAAAAAAATTTAAAATATTTTTTTATGAAAATATTGTAGACCAGTTTAAATTAGATATGCCTTTTTCCTGCAAGTAGACCCGGTTGGAGATATGGGACCCTGTTGGCCATGTGCTAGTGCGACTGTGTGCGTTGGGCCACAATGCGACCATTGAAGCCGCCGCAACGCCATCATCTCTCTCCACTCTGTCTCCTTTTTCTAATTGCTCCGTATTTATAGACGTAACTGAGTGATGCTCGGATGGTAGCATTCTCATGGAATTCATTGTTTTGTGATTTATACTCTCCCACCTAAGAAATCATTTAATACCGTGGTTTATACTCTCCACATTTTATTGCATTCTTTTGATTGCTCCTGAGACATGATGTACTGGTAAAAAATAAAAATGATTAAAGATTTGAATTTCACGTTGATTATTTTTGAATATTTATAAAGTTCGAACCATCGATGATATTGGACTGTAAAAATTAGAATCAAGAAAATATATAAAATATTTTAATGACCCAAGATCATTAAATAAAAAGATGTGGAAGAAGACCATCTAAGAAGTAAATTGTCTTTAAAATAAAGACAAGACAAAATAGCGGTCCTAAGAAAATTTGACGACTTAATCACTTGAATTACAAATGCTTAGGGTTCAATATATACTAATCCAGACTTGTTTAGTGAAGTAGTCGACCATTAAAAAATTTTGGAATTTTAATTATATCCTAATAATTTATCTCTCAAATAAAAGAACACTGGGAGCCCTCTTAATTGTCTTAACGGATCTCTTATTGGTTCGAATCTCAACGGATCTGCCCTCACATGGCATCTCATAGACAATAACTCTGATACTACTTGTAAAATTCAATAGAATCCATATATATCTCAACACCAGTATGATATCACTTTGGACCTAAACTCTCATGATTTTATTTTTTAATTTTATCCAAAAGGTCTCATACTAATAAAATATCTTCCATATTATAACTTCAAAATCTTTTCCATGTATTTCCAATGTGAGACTTTGATTGTATTCCAATAATCTACCCCTCAAATAAACATCACTGAGAGCCCCCTAACAGTCCCAACGAATCTTTTATTGGAAGTCTCCCTATCATTATCCTCATGATTCGGATCCTAACAGACCTCATATGGCTCCACATAGATCATGTTGATATCACTGTTAGATCCGATAGAATCTACATATATCTTCATAATGATATAATATTGTCCACTTTGAACTCAGATCCTTATGATTTTAATTTTGCATTTTACCCAAAATGTCTCATACAATGTGGCCCAAACACTAAAATTATTTAATCCTATTATAGTTTCAAGTAGATCTCTTGTTCTTCCAACATGATATATAGTTTCAAGTAGTCAACGGTTTCCAACGAAAAGTAACTCCAAAGGATATGGTTCCAACAATTACTTTAGTTTCCCATACTCCCCCTTAAAGTGATTTTTTAGCAATTAATCCAAACTTATTCAATTCTGAAATAACTCGAATTGGCTTCTAGAATAGGCTTTGGTGAATATGTCTGCAATATTCTCATTGCGTTGAATATCCATTGTCTTGATAGTACCTTCAAGAATATCCATTGTCTTGATAGTACCTTCAAGAATCTTTTCTTGAATGAAATAATGCTCAAGTTCAATATTTTAGTTCTTGCATGAAATACAAGATTATTTGCAAGTTTGATAGCACTCTGGTTGTCTCCAAAAATTATAATTGGCTTATGTATAGGAACATATAGATCTTCAGCAAGTCTTTGTACGTAGCCGTATGCATTCTTGAGCCACTTTGTATTTTGCTTCAGTAGTTGATAACGACATAGAATTTTATTTCTTGCTACACCAAGAGCCACTTGTATCACCATACAAAATACAAACTGAAATTATCTTAGCCATGGGGCTAAAAGTTCCATCATAATCTTCATCATATTTTTGAGAAACCCCTCGAGCAATCAACCTTGCTTTATATCAATCAACACTACCATCAACTTTACTCACTTGCAAGAAATAGGTTGTACATTTAGGGGCTTAGGAACAAGACTCCAAGTTTGATTAGTCTTAAGAGCATTTATTTCAGCATTCATAGCAAGCTCACATTATTTCCTTTTGCTTCTTCAAATGCAGAAGGTCCTTCATCATCAATTGGTTGTGTAAAGAAACAAGCATGTGTGCTAATAAAATTTTCATCTCTATAACGAGATGGCTTGACAATGATTCTTTTTGGCCTTTGTGAGTTGAGCACTTCATGTGAAACATCTGTTTGTTTCTTGTAGATTAGTCTGTTGAATATCTAGACTCCCCCTTTTACTTTGCTTGTCAATAGTTGATGAAGATGAGTTGGTTGAAGGCGTAGAATCAATAAGCAATATTAATTCATTTGTCTTATAAACTAAGAATATTTCATGAAAGATGGCGTTCCTCGAAACAAACACTAAATGAGATTTAGGATTCATACATTTCCAACACTTTGTTCTTTCATCATACCCAATAAAAATGCATTTTGCATCTAGCTTACTTCTTTTAGATTCTAGCATATGAACATAGCTAATAGAGCCAAAAACCTTGAAATGCTTAACACTAGGATTTTCTCCAAACATTAATTCATAAAGCGACTTCACATTAATGGGAGAAAGAGGCATTCATGATGCACATTTCATACCTTCAACCCATACAGGCTGTATGATATACAGCTTTTGATAAATTCTTGAAATGTAACCAGCTTTTGTTAGTCTTTGTTAAATGTCTGATCTTCCTTTTTGCTATATCATTTTATTATGGTATCTCGGAACAAGTGAGTTTTCTCTTAATATCATGCTAACAGCAAAAAGATAAAAATTGTTCTGCAATAAACTCACCATTATTGTCAGTAGTCACTTTATTTTGGGATTAAGCTCTTCTTCAACCATTTCTTCAAATTCCACAAACCTATTGAAAACTTCTGATTTTTGCTTCACAAAATAGACTCATGTGTATCTACTATAATCATAAATAAAAATCAGCATATATGAATATCCAAAAAATGAAGGAGTTCTAGTTGGTCCCATGAAATCACTATGAATGGGTTCCAATGGGGCTTTGCATCGTGAAATTGATGTATCGAACGGAAGTCAATGTGCCTTTCCAAATTGACATCTTTCACATACTTCTCGTTCACAAAAATTAGTTAAGCTAGGCAATCCTTCTACTAGATTTAATTTCACCATAGCTTTTAATTTTTCCATGCTAAGATGTCCCAACCTATCATGCCATATATGTGCATTTTAGATGCTACTTGTCTTCTTAATGTATGAACTAGAGGCAGATAAAACAAATAAATCATTAACTCTCTCATTAATGTGAATAACATCTGCCTTGAGCTCCTTGATAATTCAAAGAAACTTCACATCTTTTGGGCCAAAAAGCACAAAGTTTCCTGCATCTACAACATTTGCAATTGAATATAAATATTTCTTCGTACCTAGAACATGAAACACACTGTTGAGTGTAATAGAATCTCCTCGCTTTTGGTCGATAACAATAGTATCTTCTTCTTGTGTCTCCGATCTTAAGGTCTCAGTTTAGATTTTCGACAAACGACATCAATTTATCCGGTTTGAGATCAAGAGATGTGATGACTGAGCAAAGTAACCATAATCAAGTAATTTTAATCGATTGGATACAAATCGGATCAACTTTCTTCAAAATTTATGAATTGATAGCAGCAATACTACAAGGATTAATAAATCGATAATCTGTATGAAAAAAGAGTTAAAGAAGAGTCCACATATACAAGCTTGGGGTGCTCGGGTGCGTGGTACTTGGGTGACCAAGTTGACATTTAGTAGTTGGCGAATCAGCCATATCGGTGGCCTCTTTTGGATTTCTTCTTGTGTCTCCAATCTTAACATCTTAGTTTAGATTTTCCACAAACGACATCAATTTAATCTGATTCAAGATCAAGAGATGTGATGACTCAGTAAAGTAATCATGATCAAGTAATTTTGATCGATTAGATACAAATCCATCGACTTTCTTCAAAATTTATGAATTGATAGAAGCAATACTGCAAGGATTAGTAAATCAATAATATGCATAAAAAAAAGTTAAAGAAGAGTCCACGTATATAGGCTTGGGGTGCTCGAGTGCTTGGTACTTGAGTGACCAAGTTGACACTTGGCAATTAGCGAATCAGCCAGATCGACGGGTCTTTTTTGGATTTCTTCTTATGTCTCTGATCTTAATGTCTCAGTTTAGATTTTTCACAGACGACGTTAATTTGATTTGGTTCAAGATCAAGGGTTATGATGACTCAGCAAAGTAACCATGATCAAGTAATTTTGATCAACTGGATACAAGTCGGGTCGACTTTCTTCAGGTTGGGCTTCAATCAGGTTTCCTTCAGGTCAAGTTAGTCTTTGTTAGGAAGACTTCTCAGGAGTCAGTCTTTGTTGGGAAGACTATTCAAGAGGTCGATCTTTATTTGGAAGCCTCCTCGGGACGTCGACCTTTGTTGGGAAGACTCTTCAGAAGAGGTCGATCTTTATCAGGAAGACTCCTCGGGAGGTCGACTTTTGTTGAGAAAACTCCTCAAGAGGTCAACTTTTGTTAGGTCATCCTTTGTTGGGAACACTCCTCGAGAGAGTGGTCTTTATTGGGAAGACTCCTCGAGAGAAATCGACTTCCAACTTCCAACCACCACAAGAATCTTTGGACAGAGGTTTGAAAAGACTTAGAGAAGATGTTAGGAGGGTGACAGAGTTAAGGATCAGTAAGGCCCCTCCGACACAAGTCAGACCTTAGAGAAAAGATGGAGAAAATGAATAGTAAAGAGTAGAGAATAATAGAACTTACTTTTTTTTATGCTGCAACAAGTTACCTTTAAATAGAGAGTGAAATGACGACTTTAGTTCCCAAAGGACATACATCTCCCTCTTGATCAAGAAAAAACACCTCTTCCCTCTTGACCAAAAGACACACTTATTAGTGATCGACACTTCAATAATCGCTGAGTAGGCTCCCAATTTGGGCAAACCCCATTCGGATGCGACTCAGATGGATTTGATTGAGACCTTTTAGCAAGGGTTGACTAGATCTGAACTTGATTTGATCAAACTCAAACTCGGCTTGACTTAACTCGAGCTTGTCTTGATCGGACTTGAGCTTGTCTTGACTTTAACTTTCTACTGAGTATGACTTTTGACTTAACCATACCACGTGGTGTTGATTAGCTCTGCACATAAGTAATTATGCATGTTAATAGATCTTGGATTTAGAAATGCACATGATCTAGAAACAAAGCAATGATCATCCTCTCTTAAGTTTGAACGGAGGAGCAATATTCTTGGAATGTTTGAACACATGCATTAATAGTACACTATTGATTACAGAAAACTTCAATGGGAGGATTTATACTTATAAAGGTTTAAGTTGGTCAATATATCAAATGAATGTATGAAAATCAAACTTTCTCACACTATGGAAGTTTATTTAAGGATACTAAGGACTTATGCACACAAGTTACAATCTTCTATTAATATTGCTTTAGTCTAGGATGTGAATCAGCATGTAAGTTATGCTACTCATCACGCAATCTAATTTTTCCTCTAACATAGTCAAGCACAATTCATATATACCTTGCATACTCTCAATTAGAGATGGATCCAGGAAAGGTCATCCTAGGCCAGCCCAACTTATTATTATCTATATAAATTTTGTTAAGTATTGGATTTTTTAACAAAATAAATAAATAGATTCATCAAATACAAAGTGAATGTGTGTTGAATTAAAATCAGATTGGGATTGAATAAAATCAATGCTTGTATATTAAGTTCAGTGGAAGCTTGCAAGTTTATCATACTTATTTTGTATATGGATGATATATTGCTAGCAAGCAATGATAAAGATCTGCTGCTAAAAATCAAATCATTTCTATTAAATGAATTTGAAATGAAGGATCTTGATGATGCATCCTTTGTCTTAGGCATACAGATTGTTCATGATTGTTCAAGGAGCACACTTGAACTTTCACAAAAGATCTATATAGAAAATGTACTTATTCGGTATATATATAGAATTGTGCTGTCAAAGACACTCCTATGTTAAAGGGTGATAGATTTAGCTTGCAATAATATCCACGCCATGAACTTGAGATTAAGAAAATGTAGCAATTTTCTTATGCATCAATAGTAGGGAGTTTGATGTATGCTCAGGTAAGCACGCACCCAAATCTTACATACATTATGGGGATGTTGGGTAGATATTTGAGTAACCATAGACCAAAGCATTGGAAAGTCATAATGAAGGTTATATAGTATTTGCAAAGAACAAAAGATTACATGCTCACATATCGGAGATTTGATCATTTGGATATCATTGGATATTCAGACTCTGATTTTGTTGGATACTTAGATAGTAGGAGCTCCACCTTAGGTTATGTCTTCATGTTGGCGAGAGGGTTATATCATGGAAAAGCATCAAATAGATGCTAATAGTCACTTCCACTATAGAAATAGAATTTATAGTTTGCTACGAAACTTTCAACCATAGGATATAGATGTGGAACCTTATCATAGGGTTATCATCATTGAGGACATTGACAGACTATTTAAGATTAACTATGATAATAAAGTTGCAGAATTATATTCCAAGAATAATTGTAGTTCGTCAAAGTCTAAACACATCAATATAAAATTTCTGACAGTTAAAGAAAAAGTTTAGAGTGGTCAAATTATGATAGAGCATATAAGGGCAGATTCCATATTAGCAGATTCGCTCACTAAGGGTTTGTGATCCAAGGTGGTTCATCAACATGTATTGAATATGAGGGTTCTTCATTTTGATAAAATACTCATTTGGTAGAAATCTATATTTTGATGTAATGCTTTATATTAATGAACATATATATTTTTGACTTATTGTACATGCTAAGGTTATATATATATATATATCTGAACATAAGGACATCATGATTTATTATTACGGTTTTATATAAGGTTTAGTAAATATGATGTGAGACTTTATTTACTATTGCAGTTTTGCATACGATTTTGTAAATATCAGTCATAAGGTTGAATCATGGTTTACTATTGTGATTTTGTATAAAGTTCAGTAAACATGATTTGGACCCGATTTAGGTCATAAGGAGGACTCTTGAAAAGGGGTATATATAAGTTACATTTTTGTCATTTTCATACTATACATCCACATTTGATCTATGCTATTAATTAAATTAAAACTGTGATTACTGTTGGATCTTGTTATAGTTATAGTAACTCTGACTTCTTTAGTCCTGTGCTAATTGAATTAATAGACTAAATTGCTTGGGGTTGTTTAACCCATAAAGTTTGGCATGTTGAGCTCAACTAAAATGTTGTGTGGTGTATACGGCACCAAGTATAGCTCAAATGAGAGATTGAAAGGATTAAGTCCCCATTAGGGGATTAATCTCCATTTGATGGGCTTATACATGAATTAATACCAACAACAATTGTCATTAAGGTATTAAACTCCTTTAAGTGATCTAATACTTATAGTATTAAGAGGGTTTATATAAATGGATGTAGATTAAATGAGTAGATCTAATAACTAGCTAATTCGTTAACATTGATGGGATGTAAACGGGTATGACTTTTATGGTGGATGGTTCCTACAGGATGGGCCAAGATATAAGGAGGAAGCCTTGATTCATTTGTGCATGATCTTGAGATCTTATCAAGAACTTCTTCTTCCTACTCTCTTCCCTATTGAGAAGGACTTTGGTTGCCACCCATTCCTATAGAAGACTTCCACTGTATTAGAGCAATCTCTGATGACAAGTAAGATGCAGTAGCATTGGCTCTCGACTCAAGTCATCCTTTGGTTGTCGTTGCATTCGATTTTTAGTTTTTGTATTGCCTATTGTTGATGATAGCTAGATCCTGTTTAGATGCATCATCCTATTTAGATGCTCTCGAGTGACCAAGTCATCCCCACTCTGCTCTTTGTCCTCCGCCTCTTGTGTTTCCTCTCCTGAAGGGAGTTTTCGTGGATGGAATCGAAGGAGGGGCTTGGGACAAGTGTTCCAAGGAGGAGGAGGAAGAGGAAGTGAAGGCAGCTCTAACGATGGTGGTGGATAAGGAAGGGGAGTTGGAGCAGGGACGATGCAAATAGACATGGTTGCTTTAATTTGCCCATTCTTCATGCAACGACATAGACCCAACGCCGATTCAGAATCGATGGTTCAGAACTCCCAGTTTGACGGTTCCTAACAGATCGACCCTTAACCATTTAAAATGGTTACTGTTCATGGAGTGGAACCGTCAATTCACAGTTCACCATGGTTTGTTATTGTTCAAGATTATTATTATTATTATATATATATATATATAGACTTATACTCATTTAAGTTAACTACGTATCTCCTACAATTTTAAAGGAGTATCATAAACTTTAGAAGTATCTCCATCAGTATTTTCTTGTGTCTCGAGTGTCGGAACTTATTCAGGTTTATCATCAATAAATTAAATATCATGATCATCATTCAGATTGACTATTTTTTTACTCATCCGAGATTGAGTTAATAAACTTTCTTCCATTATAATTGGAGAATTGAAGTTGAAATCTATCGAGATTTTGAAATTGAGATATGAGAGTAGAAAAGATAGTATAAAAATAATGAAATGAACTCTTTATTTATAGAGTTTAAAGAATAATGGATATTAAATCATAACTAATTGATAAAAAAAATCAAATAATCTCAATTGGTAATAAAAATCATCTGTCCTAATGGTTGAAATTCCTTTTACTCTTTCTCTCTAGTATAAACGAACTAGAGTTGAACCAAATTATTTACTTTTTTTCAACTATTAAGAATAGTAATATAGTAAAAAAATATTATTAATTAATTATTAAATAATTAACTAACATATAAAAATGTAAATAATTATAGTCTAATTGGTTAGGATATTTAATTCTCATTTGATAAATCCGGATTTAAGTCTCGACTATGGAATTCTTTAAAATAAATTTTCCATATAACAATAATTATATTTTAAAAAACTCATATAAGGTTTGGCGGTTAATTAAACTTGATAAATAAAAAAATTTGAAATGATAAATGATAAAATACTCTGAATTTGTTTACCCATTTATTAAAAAAAATAATTTCTCTAACTAAAATTTAATTTTGTTAATCTTTTGAAAAAGACAAGGGCCAAAGAGTCATTTTACATTTAATTAGTAAAAATTATCATTTCTCTCTTTTTAATCCGATATTTCATCCGACTAATTTTAGACATAATAACCACAAAATTTTTTATCATCAAATAAATAAATAAAATACAGATGAATTTTAAAGTGAATGTGATATGCGATTTAAACCCTCCTATATTTCTCACCTTAAATTAACACGCTGGTGTCAATTCTCTGTCGTAGATTTTTACCCTATCCATCGCTTAATTCAATCCCATCCAACACTAAACAAGCCTGCGTAGCGTGCATACTGC
>JAOBBC010000128.1:4001710-4014237 GCA_025388495.1 Curcuma longa
TTCACCTATAAATGTATATTAGTGATTAGTTATATATGAGTTGCAAACTAGTTCACTCACATACTTATAAATAAGGAACATTTAAAGCTAACAAAGAGGGATGCCATGTTGAAGTGGAGAAATTGTTCGAGTTTCCACCTACTTAGATATAGGTTATTATTGTTCTTTCTAAATTTACATCTTATATATATATTGGTATAATTACAATTGAATCTCAGTCTATTTACAGTTGGCATTCAACAAAGTATTAATGGAATACATGTTAAAATTAATATTCTCTACTCTCAATACTCTAAGTGGTAGCCTATTCATCCTTAATAATTAATTTCACAATTTTTTGAAATATGGAATCTATTTTCATCATTCATCAAATGCTACAAATAAACAAACTATGTTTCCTTGAATTACATTAATTAGCCCTTGACGAGTCATGTATTGTATAAATGTGTTTCGTATCTGATTGAGTGTCAAGGAAATATAAAGAGATTATATACATTCTTGAGTGTGATTGAAATATGGTCTAGTATTGACTAATATCATATGTCATTATTGGTAGTGTTTATATATGGTTGTGGAAAAAATTTGATTCGTGGATCTACTATATATTTAGAATCAACATTGTAGCCATTCATCAAAGATGATGTTTTGTGACATGATTTCAAGATATATTGATGGACAATAGAAAAGCTTGCAAATAAGGCCAAAGAGAGCCAATAACTTAATTAAATCTGAAGAGTCACAGTAATAGTCTCTTAATAAAATATAAGATAAAATTTGATGTAGTTTTATTATTCTCCATGACGATTCTATATTATATTGATGGGAGCTTCTTACACCAAACTATTCTTTTATTCTCAAAAAATTGGACAAACAAATAATGTGCTTCTTAAACTAAATTACTTCATAAACAACTAAATTATTGATGCAGAAGGATTTGAAGATTTTTATTATTAATTTTGATAATTTTTATTTTTAATCATTTTCAGAGTTTTTGGTATTTAGAGTAGTTTTGAAAAGTTTTATTTTTTATTTTAGAATTTTTTAAATCCGTTTAGGATTTTTTGGATTGTGTCTGTTAAGAATTTTTTTAGAAGTTTATATTTGAAATTTGTTTAGGATTTTTAGGATTTTGAGTCTGTTAAGAAATTTTCTTTTTTATTAGGACTCTTTCTTTTCAAATTTGTTAAAAAAAATTTTTTATTAGAAATCTTTTTTAGTGTTTGGGTCTATATAAGCATCTTATGAGTTGATGTTTAGGAGACAAGAAGTTTTAGTTTAATAATATTTTCGACAGTGCTATTTATTTCCCTATCTCATGATATTCTTTCGAATCAATGGATTTTAGAAGACTATTTCTGACATTCGTAGTCGAATCAACGGATTCAATATTGTCCCAGGATAATTGCTATCTTGTCCGATGTCAATTGGTATCAAAGCGCATCAGATCTAATGGAAGGTCGTCGTGGTTGTAATCGTGGCAGTTGCAGTCGTAATAATCAAATTCCGATGGAGGAAGTCCAATATCGTGATCGTACCGTTCAAGATGTGACGATTGAGGATTTGCGGAGGCAAGTCGCAGAACTAATCCAGCGTTTGACGATGCGGGATTTTGAAGATCGAAAGAGTTATGACCGTGATTCTGCATCCACCTTCGACAACCCTTACCACCACCCTGATAGGGTCTCAGAGCGTCAAAATCGAGATGAACGGTATGTAGATTTCGATTTTCGAATTGATCTACTTGAGTTTTCAGGAACCTTACAAGCAGATGGATTCGTTGATTGACTCAATGAAATAGAAAACATTTTTTATTACAAGGAGGTGCCTAATCGGATGAAAGTAAAGTTCAATGCCATCTGACTCAAAGATCAAGCATCCGCCTGGTGGAAACAACTACCACACTCACGAGAGAAACAAGGCAAAACCAAGATCATCGACTGAGAGAAAATGAAGAAGATGAAGAGTTACTTTCTTCATTTCAACTATACTCAGACTGTGTTTCAACGATATTAGATGTTGAAGCATGATGCAAGATCAATCAATGATCACCTGAAGGAGTTTTACCAGTTGATTGAAGGATTTGGGATCAACCACCTCACCATCTACAACTTCAAGAGAACGGATTTGGGATCAACCACCCCACCACCTACAACTTCAAGAGAACGCTAGCTCCACAGCACCTCTACATCCCCCTTCCTCCTACGACGACGAGGACAACCATGAAGATGTGGACCTCGACAACATCGAGTATAATCAGTCCTACTCTCTCGATCGTCCGATTACAAGAGGCGACGAAGACGACGAAGACAACAACAAGATTGAAATATTTGATGATCCAATTTATGACGATGCTAACGAAGAGAAGATAAACCTAGATGAAGTGTTGATTGAATACCAGAAGCCCACTTTGTCCAACGATAATCAGCAGTCTGGTTCCTCTATCGACGAAGCCCCAATCTCCATCGTCTCACTTTGCATTGATTCGGTGTCCCAATTTATTCATCATGATGAAGACAAGACCGAGTCAACTGGTGAGCCAATATACGACAAGGATGAAGTTGTCGATGAAATAGTCGGTGATCCAATTCCTTGTCTTAGTGCCGATGTTGGCGAGTTGCTCAATCAAGCCCTTGCCAATGCTTCTGGATATGCCGACGCTTCCATTGCACAGAAGGCTTCTCCTTCAAAGAAAGCACTAAGCCTTGACTAGAACTTTGTTGACCATTCAAATGATTTAGCTTCAATAGACATGATGCAACAGCAAACAGATTTATCCAAGGACATAAAAATTACAGATACTTCAGTTATATTAGAAGGACATGAGCAGATGCAAACAAATATTTCAACTAATGGAACCAAAGAAATAGCAGATGATTGTGATTTGAATGAAGGCATTCTCGTGGGCGAAGGAAAACAAGGGTAGTGAGCTAGCTCTTCAATAATATCCCCCCCCCTTTAGTATATATGTCTTGCCAATCTGTTTTCTCAAACTCCATGTCAACTAATTTGCCAATTTCAATTACTATAGCTGCTCTAATTTCTTTTTTGATATATTGTGGAAGGATCTTGGAAGGCGGAGCTCTAAGCCTCGATCGTTGTGTTACTTGGGATGTGGGTAGTAACTCGTTAGATCCGCTAGGCCTGGCTCTAGTAATCATGGAAAAGGTGGCGGTGACAATGACGGTGGTGAGCGCTATAACTGTATGTATGGTGGCGATGGTTGTTGTGCGTCACCATATACGGAGTTCGAGCTTGTGGTCGCAGGTCATTGTAATGATTAAGAAGCTTGAGGAACATGTCACTTCGCCTATTTGGAAGCTACAACAAGTAGCGGACACGATGATAATGGAGATAACGATGAATTCTACCGAATTGATGTTAAAGGATCTTCCTCCTAGACAACCACCTGATACTACTTTAAACTCGAGGATGAGTTTTTTCAACCTGGGGCGATTGATGCAGGAGGATTTGAAGATTTTTATTATTAATTTTGATAATTTTTATTTTTAGACATTTTCAGAGTTTTTGGTATTTAGAGTAGTTTTGAAAAGTTCTATTTTTTAAATCTGTTTAAGATTTTTAGGATTGAGTCTGTTAAGAATTTTTTTTAGGATTTTATATTTGAAATCTGTTCAGAATTTTTAGGATTTCGAATCTGTTAAGAAATTTTTCTTTTTATTATAAATCTTTTTTTTGAGTTTGTTAATAAATTTTTTATTTTTAGGAATCTTTTTAGGGTTTGGGTCTATATAAACATCTGTTTAGATGATAAGAAATTTTAGTTTAATAATATTTTCGACAGTGCCGCTTATTTCTCTATCTCCTGATATTCTTTCGAATCAATAGATTTTAGAAAATTATTTCCAGCATTCGCAGTTGAATCAACGGATTCAATATTGTCCGTAGGATAATCACTATTCCGTCTGACGTTAATTACTTTATAAATAACTAAATTTACTTATTTTATTATGACTACTCAAAAAATTTATGTCCCAAAAACTTTCTACTATTTTTAAAATTTAAAATTCCTATATCTCCTTACATCATCTCCCCTCCACAGAGGACTTACTAACAATGTGTCGCGCATCAATATTTTCCTTTGGTCACATTTTTGAACGAGTAAGACACGACTATCAATGAGTTTTCAACGTCGTCCTCTATAATCGGACTGGATCTGATTTAAGTTTGGTCATGTAATGGTAAGCTTGACCAGATCCACGAGTTTGGTAGGGTGGTAGGCGACTTAACCTATGTGTCAAGTTGGGCACAACATCTAACTGTGTCAGGCATGACCTGCATGTTGGGCATAACCCACGTGCTAGATTATATTTGCAATGGGTAAAAAGGAGGGACGATTCTAATGGCCAAAAACCTAGGAAAAACCTAACATATTCCTATTTAGGTAAAGTTAGTTTAGAGTATTTTAGTAAACTTTAGTCTAAAATTACTAAATTATCCCTAAAATTCTAAATTATCTTATAATATGCTTAAATTTCACCCTTTTTTTTCAAACAACTCACATTTTTTCGTTCTCACTCTCTCAACTCTCCCTCTACATCATCCCTCATTCTCTCAAGTGTCAATTTGAATTTCCTCTATATTTCTATTTTATAATCTAATTATTTACTTTATAATATAATTCCTCTATAATCTAATTATTTACTTTATAATATAATTCCTCTATAATCTAATTATTTACTTTATAATATAATTCCTCCACCATAAATTCTCACTAAATCGCAACAAATGTCATAAGCATATTACCATCCTGGCAATGCATCTCTTCGCAATAAGGTAAAATTTATTTTTAAATTTTTGTTAATGCATTAAATTTATTAAAATATATTTTTATCGTATAAATAATTATTAATATTTTTAAAATTTATATTGGATAGTGGTTGTGGAACTCAATCTACTTATGTTTAAATCAACCATACCATTTAGGAGTTAATTAAGAATGGTTATCATTGATAGGTTTCTTACTAATTAAGCAATTAAAAAAATAATGCTTGGTTGTATGCTGAAAATGCATGTAACATTAATGTTTGGTTGTATATAACTTATCTCTCAAATCTTATACTAACAAAATTTTGGTTGTGTTTACCTTAACCTCACACTTAATGTTTTATACTTTATGCACAATAAATGATTTATTTAAAAATTATAGATATGATAAGCTATTTAATGAGATTATTAAAAGTCTGAAAAAAATTTAAGAAACTTTATTAGATTGTCCTTGAAATTATTTGGATAACTATATTTTAGACCCTATGATTAACTAAGTGGGATTTTGTAATAATATAATTGAGTATAATTTAAAAAATTAAAAATTAAAAATGAATACTAGCTAAAAAAATTAAAAATTATAAGTATATTAAATGAAATATATTAAACTTACTGCAAGAGGTATGGTCAGCGACTAATTCCACAACTTTTGGTATCACATCTTCTTGGGAAAGTAGTGCATAATACTTATATGTCATAGAAACTTTAGTTGTGCTAGTTTCAACCAAGGGGAGTCTTAAACATTTTACTTAAATGAGCTTAAGTTCTACCTAAATTCTTCTGATAATTTAGAAAATTATAAAAACTTAAGAAGTATTAGATTGATGGGAAAACATGCAACAATGCACTCTATTTTAGCTGTAATTGTTCATGATGTACTTACAATTTTTTTATTCTATAGTAACATTCGAGTTTTATTTTAGTGTAGTTAATAGGACATTGGATGAGAAGAGAAGTTGTTTGAAGGAGAATACATTGGCGATATGTGTATGCCTCGAAGATTGTACAAAGGAGCGCCTACAAGATAAAGGCAATATTATTTTCAATATCGGACTCAAATCCCAACAATGCCGATCCGAGTGATATTGCAGGTAAGGTACATAAAGGTAAGTAGAACTTTATTGATCATGATCCTTCCAAATGCATATAAGTAGGCAGCCCACACTGAAAACTAAAAGTTAAGTTCAGGTTATAAACAAACTTTTTTTTTTCAATCTTGAAGCTTGAAATGTAATATTTTTATACATGATATTAATATTAAATTATTTTTGAAAATGAGGATAATATTATAAACATGTAATGATGTAAGTATCAAAATTTAATTAATAAAAACTTAGAGTTTGTTATCTATCTTTCTATTTTTTTCATATTTTTATTTTCCCTTTTCTATTTTTTTCTATTTTATAATTTTCTTATTTTTAACTTTTTCATCTAAAATTATTTTTGCTTTTTCAGGTTTTATTAATTTTTTTTTATATTATTACATTTTATATTTTAATTTTTTTTGGCTTGGTGGATCTTAGCTGCCATAGGCACAAGTTAAGCAAGTACAGGTCCATGTTGGGTTGTATATCTATTGATGATAAAGGTTATACTAGGGACGACACGTCATGTTGTGCCTTACTTGATCGGTTTTGGCACCTCTAGATTATTTGAATTTAGAAGTGTTCTGAGGAGTAGGCTATCTATATGAGATCATGGGGAATTGGCCAAGATGATTGTGATCATACTTTATGAAGAGGAGTATCAATCCACAAAACTTAAAGCACCCCAAACAACAATAAAGCAAACACCAAGGTATCTATCTTTCTTGTGGAACTAGTGGTCAAAAAAAGGGATCTGGTGTTATCTCTTCGTTGATGGTTCAAATTAACTCCAAATTGTAAACGATGAGGATTGTTGAGAAATATCAATTAGTTATTGTCACTGCAAAAAGGGAGACAATCAATGAGGGTACTAAGATGGCAACAATAGGAGACAATTGAGACTAATCATGCTGGTGGTGATGCGCAACCATAGTAACAACTATCGTCTTTGTTAGCAGTGACAACAACCAAGGCCAGCTACAAAATTCACGTGTAGAGAGAGCAGTCAAATAGGTCTTTAGTCACGTAGTTCATCGAGAAGCTGTTGATCAATAAGAAAGAAGGAACAAGAAACAAGTGCACATGATATCATTATATGAAGAAAATTCTAGTTAATTCCCTGAGTAGTTCCCTCTACCTACCTAATGTATATGTACTACGTACTATTAATTAACATAAATATTATAGTTGGTCCTGGTGTTATAATTTATTTAAATTAGGTCCATAAGGATAACATTGTATCACAACTCATAAGTAATCATAGCGGGATTCTTATTATAATTTCAGAAGTTAAACATTAGTGTCGTCGTTATCAATTAATCTGGACGGATTATTTCAGGTTGGCTATTTCTAAAGTTGACATTATTGTCAAAATATAGGGAGTGAAATCCACAATACAAGAAAGGATCCTACCCTATTAGAATGCATTATGGTGGCAAAATTAATTAACCTAAACTGAGAAGGGATAACAAAGCCAACCGACTAGAATATAAAAGTAGTGTATCAATCCTGATTGAGAAAGGGAAATAGAGTCTTCTATCATAAACAGAGATGAGGGGAGAGAGCTAACATATTTGATTATAAGTTAGAGACAATGTTTGTTATTTAATAGCTAATCACCCTCTAACAATAAGCCATGGATTCTGTGGGACCGGGCCGGCCACCCCCAGGGATTGAGTTCATGAGACTGACTGGGATTTATCATTTTTTTTTTAGCGTGAGTAAGCGAATTTTATTATTGAGAAGAAAGTGAATTTATCATTAATTTAATTAAGAAGCTTCGATCTAAAGCACTTATGCAATTACATTAGCCTATATAATAAGGGATCACATGACATCACTTATAGACGTATATATAAGGATCACAAAGTCTAAATAAGTTCCCTAGCGTGTTATAGTTTTAGACATGTTATAATATAAATTATATTTATTTTGCTAAATAGAAAGAAAAATGCAAGTTGCATGTATTGCATAGATCAATAGGTATTTTTTTTCTTCTTTTGTTTGATTTATATGTTGTTAAGAGTGTTAGAATTATAGATGATTAGTTAGGGAGTTTAATCCCATGTTGATATCATTTGTTAGGGATATATCTAGAATCTTATATATACTCATGTGATGGTTATCGTAAAATGCAATTATAAATTTGGAGCATATCAGAGGCCTTATCTAGGCAAAAGGTTTTCAAATAGCTATTCCCTAAGCTGGAGGCAAATTCCTCTTCATCTCTCTAACCTCCCGGCTCTATCATCCACGTGCTAAGGTGTCACTACCTCAACTTTAATGTTCCTTCACTATTTGCATCATCTAGCCACTTTTGCCATCTGCATGGGAGCCCTACCAAAATTGGCCATTGCATCTCATTGCTAACCGTGGCAGTTGTCATCGACTGCAACTCCGAACTATATCGCAAGTCTCATTTGGACTTCATGGGAGGCCTAGAGCGATAGACTCCCTTGCATTGATGATTCCTCTTGAGTTGCTCCTCTTCAATGGTCATTAATCTAGCCAACACGTTATAGTTCTCCTTGATTCCTTTCTTGCAATGAGGAAGCATATTTGCCATCAAGACTTGAAATCTAAGTTAAGGATGTGGTCTCCGACTAGATCTGACTCCGGTTCAGAATTAACGGTTCGACGGTTCGGAATTGTCGACTCGATGATTCTTAACAGATTGACCCTTAGCCTTAACTGTCCAAAAAGGTTACAATTCATGGTCTGGTTCATGGTTCACCACAGTTTACTATAATTCTATATTATTATATTAAAAAATTTTAAATTTGTAAAAAATAAAAAAAAAACTTACACTACACACTTATAATTAAAGAATTGAAGTCGAAAGCGATTGAAATTTCGAAATTAAGAAATGGAATAGAAAAGATAGTGTGAAAATGACGAAATGGACTCTTTATTTATAGAGTTTAGAGAATAATGGATACTAAATTGTAACTATTGATCAAATAATCTCAATCATTAAAAAAATAAAATACCCCTCTCTAAAATTATTTTTACTCTTTCCCTCAAGTATAAAGGAACTGTTGCACAGGGTTGAAAGAAATTATTTACTTTCTTACTTTTTTTCAACCATTAAAACTAGCAATATAGTAAAATAAAATTATTAATTAATTATCAAATTATTAACTAACATATAAAAATATAAATATTTATAGTCTACTTGGTTAGAATACTTAGTTTCATTTGCAAGACTTGGGTTCAAGTCTTTCACATAATAATTATAAAAAAAACTTGAACCGATAAAACGATTACAGTTTTGATTTGGCAATCGAGTCAATGCATATCTAACTCGTTGACCCAATTACAAACCACCCGGCCTGAGGTTGGGTCTATCTTCGACTAGCTCGAGATACGTCGCTTGTGCAAAGTGTTAGTATCAAAGGTATTCTAAAGCCAAACACTAAAAGAGGAGAAAGATTCCTAATACATCTATTGTTAAGTATTGATTTTTATAAAGAAAAAATATTAAATTTAAAATTTATTAAAATTTGAATCGATAAAAATAAACGAATCAAATTGTTAAACATGATTTAATCAATTGAATTAAAGTTGAATTAGATAGATATGAAAATAAGAATTACATGAGTTCAAATTGAAATTGATTAAACTTAATTTAGTCAAATTATAATTGAATCAACTTTTAAACGGATTAAACTGATTTAATCAATTTAATATTTTTGAAAAAACTTTTTCTTTCCACTTTTTCTTTTATTCCCTCCGGTGTTTTTCTCTCCACCGTCACTCGCCACGTAGGCTTCCACACACCCTCCTCTCTTTTCTTCTCTTCTTCCCTTCTCCTCTTATTCTCTTCTTCCCTTCTTCTCCCAAAACCAGCAGCATCATTCCAGCTTCTTCCACCATCTGAACCCTCTTCTGTTCCTCTCCAATAGCAGCTGCTTTGTAGTAGTCTTTCTTCTATCAAGTGTTGTCTTTTTTCATCCATCTTCTAGCTGGACAACAACAAGCTTCTTCCAAGTTTTTCCAAGCACACAACAACAAATTTTCTACCTTTCCTCCCCTTCTCAAGCAAATTCCAGCCACCAATGGCAACAACTCTTTTTTCCGCTCCTTGCACTCCTGGCGTCGCTGCAGCAGCCGTCGGAGCTAGCCAGGGCCACCACCGGAGCCATCCAATGCCACCAATGAAGATTGAAAAGTTATCTTCCCTTCCCTCGTCACTGTTTCCGGTGCCTTTCTCTAGCCGCAGGAGCCCATCCTCTTTTTGATTTTTCCCGTAGTAAGAGCAACGACGCTTTCCTTTTTATTTCATCAACAACAAACAACTAACAACCTCAATTCCAACCTCTGCTCTTCCTCTTTCCAACAACAGCACAAAGCTGCTCTCCTTCCTCCTATTATTACAGATTGAAGGAAGTTATAAGGTATATTATTTATTTTATTAGATTTTGGTTAAATAAAATTGTTGTTCGATGATAGTAACGAATGCCGTCTATAAATTGACATTATATCATAATAGCGGGATCAAAATTTAATCTGTCTCGTATCACTATGTTATTAGATGAATTTTAAATTATTTTTAATTATTTTTTAGATACGAATTCAAGTGGAGGATGTTAATTTGCTTACACTCAAAATTTTTTTGTTATACATAGAGGTAGATACATCTATAATTGACTGTTATATATTTATCCTTGTGCATGAATAAATAGATAAAATAGATTATATATTTATATAATTATTTTAAAAATAAAATTAAAATAATATTTAATAGCAAAATGATTATAAAATAATTAAATTATCAGGGGTAAATAATTGATGTTGCTATGTATGGGTTTTATATGGAAATTTAGATAGGAATGGTTGATTTAAAAATTAAAATGAATTATTTTAAATTATTTTTTTGATATTTATCTTTAAATTTATTTGATCTTCCATACTATTGATACTTTTATTGTTGATACTTGTAGCTTTATGTTGTATAATTTTTACCTATTGACCTTATCATAATACTTAAATGAATTAACATGCTTTATATTAAAAGTTAATTTGGGTTGGTTCGTTCAAACTAATCAATAAGATGTTAATTCAAAATTGAACAATTGTGATAAAAAGAATTAAATATAATAAAGATATTAAATGGAGAAAATAAAATATTAAAAAGGTGAAAATTAATTTTGAACTAACCTTTTACTGGAGTATTTATCGTTCACATGTTGTTGTGGTAGTGTATTATTGTTCGCAGTTAGTATTTACTTGCGTGTTGATGTTATATTATTGTATGCCATCAGTTAGGGGGCATTTGGCTCATACCACAAATAATATTATTTCACTCTAAGAATACTGATTTCAGTGATTTACTTCTTAGTTGATTTATTGGATTTAAACCCTTGATGCCACTTATACATACAAAATACTCATATGATTTATTATATTTATCCATGTTGATATTATATCGTTGATTACCTTTATACATGATGGTTAAATAGTAAGAATTAAAAATTTATTTTAATTGATGATAATAATTTATAACTCTAAATTCTAACATCAAAATATCAAATGACTATAGATATATATTTATATAAAAATTGAGAACTTAAAGAAGAATTTAAAATTATAATACGAGCGATTGTGACCTACTTATTTTCTTGACCTCTTAAACAAGATTAAATTTATGCATATCTTTTTTTATTATTAATTTAATAATTTATGTTGATTGTTTATTTTCTTTGATCTCTAATTTTGCTGGCATAAATATTTTTTTGATATTATAGTTAATTCCAACTTGTATATAAAGTCGCTCAGAGATCTGTTACATGCTATATTGTTTTTGTTATATATAAAGAAAATAATATATAAATAAATAAATAAATTTGATTAATTTTTTTATTATCCTATTTGTATGGTTCTTAATCTATTTTATTATGAGTGAGATACCTACTGATGAGCAAAAACTACACCACTGGACGTGACATCTATTCTAAACACCATAAGAAGAAAAAGGAGGCAGACTTAGAAGTAGTCTTATGCAATGACAAAGTCAATGAAGGGTCTCAGAAGTGGTTACGTTGCATGCATCTCAAGAGCTAGTAGAATGATTGTGGAATGGTTTTTAGAGTTCGTGAAGGGGTTTTGAGAGCTCACATAGTGGCATCCGAAGCTCGAAGAGTGGTCACATGTGTAATAGGAGTTCACAGAGTGGTCAGTTACTTCTCGATAGCTCATGATAATCGTGCAAAAGCCTCATGAGCTTGTGCTTTCTTTTCCAACCTCTGAAGAAATCTTTGCTAACCTCCAGAGGAGTTCTCATTGTGCATAAAAGTTCCATGCAAGTGTCATCCTGATCTGAAGGCTTCACTATTGTTTGAGGAGTCACATGAAGTTGCAACCATCATGCGAGGTGTCGCAAGGTAGGGTTTCATCTTCCTGACTCTATTCTGCCTATCGATTACTTAGGGGAATAAGCAATTTTGCCCGTCTCAATTGACACAATAAAATTTTCAAATAGTCATAAGCAACACTACTTGTTGAATCTATTTTTTAGCTCTTTTTGTTTTACTCCTTGCATAGTGTTCTCATGAATCTATGTCATCTACCCAGCATATCGTCTTTGCTATCACAATGACTCCACTACTTTTCAACTTCTTCGTCTATTATCCTCTTCTTTTTCTTGTTTGGCTAACC
>JAOBBC010000128.1:4139850-4149864 GCA_025388495.1 Curcuma longa
GTTCTCAATGTTGCATGCAATACATGCAAATGGGAATTAATGCATTAATATGATTTCATGAAAAACTCCTCAACGTTTGCATGAAGTTGAGAAGTTTTCTCAATAATGCATTGGAAAAGTTTTTTTTCAATAATACATTAAATATGATTAATGCATGCAAGTGGGATTTAAGTTCCTCTTAATGTGAGGAGAGGGGTCTTCCTTTCTTTGCCTTTACCGTGCATGCCATTTTGTTTTTTTGGTCTTGGCTAAAAAAGAGAAGTCCTTAGAGGAGAGCCTAAGGGTGGCTACTAGCACAATTAAAGACTTTTGTCTCCTTCTCTAAAATAGTGTTTGTGTGGATACCGTAGAAGTGCGGCCATTCTGATCGTGTTGAGATCCGCCATCAAAGAGTTGCTATCGGGATTGCGAAGGACTACACTACAAGGGTAATTTCTTGACTAAGATGTAGTTAAGAAAAATACTTTCTTTATGTATACACATGGATCCTTGGAGAGATCAAAATTTTATTTTAATTTTTCGCTGCGTTTGCGATTATTTTTTGCAACAGATCCCTACAGTAGCAGTACCGATAACAATGGTGTGCCAAGGGAAGGGAGGGACAGGGCGAGAGGCAAAGAGAGAGGTAGGAAGGGAAGATGGGTTAGGGTGTGCAACAATTGTTGGGGACATAGAGGGAAGGTCAAAATGATGACCAATGATAGAGAGAGCAGATTGTAGATTAATTGTTGTAAAAGACGATAACATTCATCTCAAATGTTCGTGGAAATATAAATTATAAATTAATGGCTGTTAAAAGTGTTGAGAGAGAGTGAAAGAGAGAGATGGGAGGGGGGAAAGGGCGTTGAGAGAGGAGGGTTCTACGTTGTACGCCGTCAAATACTAATACAGTGATTGTGGGAGCAGTGAAGATAGGAGATAGTTTTGGAGGCGAAAAGGATCAGAGAGGGGTAGAGGAAGACGAGGAGCTAGGCGCAGAGAGACCTAAGGGCGGCAGAAGCATTGAATGCCAAGAGAATAATAATGTAGGAGCTTTGGATAAAAAATAGAATTTATCATCCCAACAGTTTTACATGGTTGGTCTCATGATCATCTATGAGGAGATAAATCGAGAAATTATAGTTGACCACGACAGAGTAGGGTATTACCTCAACTTCGTCGAGATTCGATTCTTGTCTACTTCAGCAAGTCTGCTCCATCTTAACCAACTCAACTATGTCCCGGGAGTAATCACACCTTATCATGGTAAAGGTTGATGGGAAAGTCTTGAAAAACAGTTCCGGTGAATTCTTGCAGAATAAAAATTTTCCGGAAACAATATATAAGGAACTGATAACATGGTCTTCTGTGTGTGACTCCGCACACCATGTTTATTTACAATATAGATTAAATGGAAAAATACAAACATTGACCAAATGTGATTCTTATTTCAGAATATTTATTTACATAGATAGCTAGGATTATGGTATACATCCTAACAAAGATATCATTTAACTTATCAAAATCCTTAGATCTACTATGGTTACTAATATCATCATAGATTCATCGCAGATGTGATGCACAATTTTAAGAGGTTATAATTTTTAACTCGAGTTCAACTACGAGATCTTTAATATATTTATTACCGAATGTAATTGGTAACAATCCAGTCTTAGACTCAAAAAAATATTATTTAAAGTCTTTTCAGAAGCTCCAAATAATTTTTGTCAATGTATTAAGATTATTTTCATCTTTTATATCATTAGGGTTTTGAGAATATTTAAATCTTTGTTTAATTATTGTTATGCATAATGTTTCTTTTGAATCAATTTTATTCGATTAAACTTAAAGACGACTTCTGCGTTTGACAATTTTGATGTCTTAAAATTTTGCTATGAAAATGAGCCTCTAAAATAATTACTATTTTATTCAGCATCAAAATGTCAACCATCTACACCCAAATGATAGTCTATCACAAAATTATCTCACATTAACCTCATTCAAAGACTATCCATGATAACCATTCAATCGATCATCGATACTATTGTAGTATTGTGATGACAATATTGTAGTTGTATAAACATAGTTGCAAAACTGAACGTTATTATATATAAATTAAATAAAAATGAAGAATTGTACTAGCTAGCAAAAGGTTGGTTATTAGTGAGATGACAAATTGGTGCTCTTGGTTTGGTTCTCCCTTCATAGTTTATCTTGACACGATATAAGTATGAAATAAAATCCTTGGAAGTGCATGCTTCTCTAATATAATTAAGTGAAGAATAAACGGGAGCCATGCATGCATGGCAATCATTGAGATGTGAATAAGAATGAATGTTTCTTTTTTGGTTAATCTAGACATTCAGGTAGTCATTCCGATTAATTCTGAAATTGGATTATTACCTTTTTCCCTTCATCCATTAATTAAATCTAGAAGCACAAGCAAATCCTGACATAGTGGTCCAACGTCACCAGTAGTTTGTGTTGTTGCAATCATGCCCATAAGTCATATTTTGATGTTTGACACTAATAAACGTTAGAGCACAAGATATCTAACTTGTGTGTTAAGTGTGCAGGAAAGTCTTTATGAGGTAAAGCAAGTGCAGGAAAGTCCTTACGAGGTAAGACAAGTGGAGGAAAATACTTACGGGTGAGAAGATCGGATGTCCAAGAGGGTCGAGGAGCGAACTCTTGGCATGAGGAAGTCCTTACGGGGTAAGGCAAAGCATGAAAAGTCCTTGCGGATGAGAAGACCGGAGGCAAGACAAAAGAAAAGTCTAAGAGGGTCGAGGAGTGAGCTCTTGGCACGGGAAAGCCTTTACGAGGTAAGGCAAATGAAGATCAAGAAGGTCGACTACCAGAGTCTTGATCAAGCGAGAAAAGAACTCGGTAAGAATTCATTTCAGCTACTTTTCACTAGTGTCAGTCGACTGAAGTGGTAAGATCAGTCGACAGGCACTAAATTACTACGTCTGATACGCCTCATCAGTTGACTGAATTTAACGCCAGTCAAGTCATTTTGGAGATCTTGAAGGTCAGTCGACTGATGTTGCTTGGAGAGCAATCAAAAGGTATAACGACTCGACTCGAGCTTCACGTCAGTCGACTGAAGTTGATGGACTCGACTAGATGTGTTCATCAGTCGACTGCCAGCAACTCAGAAGCAAACAGAAGGTAAGATGACTCGACTAATCGACCACATCAGTCGACTAAGGGTAAAATCAGTCGACTGATGGGAAAAGTCAGTCGACTGGATTTTAAATTCTGACAAAAATCAGGTATGATTTCAATAATTTAGTAGTCATTTTTTGGGTTTGACTAAATCAGTCGACTCGGATAGTAAATCCAGTCGACTGATGACTTAAAAACTAAACTAGTATAAGAGGTAAGTACACTTCGTGGAAGACACTCTTACAACCATTCAAGCTCCAAGTTCTTGTGCCCTACTGATCAAGCAACCATCTGGTGTTCAACCCTAAAGTTTGGAGCAACTCCTTGAAGAAGAAGAAGAGGCACTCCCATTGTGTAAACATTTCTTTTCTTCTTCTTCTTGTGATGTTTGCATTGTGTAAACTTGGTGTAACTTGCTGTAAGAAGGTTTCTTCGCCTTCGGTGTTTGTCCGAGAAGGAGAGGAATAGTGGAAGAGTGGCTGAGTGAAGATCCTTGGATTAGTTGCCTCAAGGAGGCGGATACCAAGTAAAATACGCCTTGTTAGCATTGTTGAGTTGTGAGAGAGTGTAGAGCGTCTTTCCTTCATAGACGAAAGTTCGAGAGAAGCTATTCAACCCCCCTTCTATCTTCACAAGGTCCTTACAGTTTGAACATCACAGACATGTGATATGCTTAGCGAGAGAATCAAATCATCATTGCATAGGCTAATCGTCGTGCCTTTTACCGTTGCGCAGTGTCCGGGAGTGCTAAATGTTCCTTTTTGTGCATTGCTTATTTGGAAAGTAATATAGCATCACTTTTGATATTGGAATAGAGAGAAAAGAAAACAAGTTAAAATTAATTTGTTTGATGGGTAGTCCTAAGGTGGTAGTAATTTTTTGAGAAGACCCGAGTGAATATGTTATAGTAGAAGATGTTGGAATACAATTAAAGTCTCACATTAGAAATACATAGAAAAAGATCATTATCTATATTGGTATGAGGCCTTTTGGATACAATCCAAAAATAAAGGGTTAGGCACAAAGTAGACAATATTATACCGTTGTGGAAATATATATGAATTCCATCTATTCTAATAATGGCATCAGAGTCAGGTCTATGTAGAGCCCTGTGGGGACCTTAAAAAAAAAAGAAGGTCCTGGGAGTCTGTTGAGATCCGGGTCATGAGGATAATGGTAGAGGGGCTTTCATCAAGGAGTTCGTTGGGATCCAAACCATGAGGATCATAATAAAGGGCTCCCAGCAAGGGGTCTATAGGGATCCGGAGCATGAGGATAATAGTAGAGGGGCTCCCATCAAAGGGACCATTAGAGGGGGCTCTTAGTGGTCCTTTATTTAAGGAGTAGATTATTGGGATACAATTAAATTTCCACATTGAAAATATATGGAAGATATTATTATTGGTATGAGGTACAATCCAAAAATAAAAATCATGAGGGCTTGAGTCCAAAATGAATAATATCATACCATTATAGAGATATCTATAGATCCCATCGAATCTTAATAGAAGAGAATTAAAAAGGTTACCTAGGATTGTAAATAAATTAAATAGAGTCACCCTTTATAATGTTTAAATTTGTTTAAAAAGTAAATAAGCTAATAGATTAAGTCTTTGAAATAGTTGTTTAAGCTTATTCAGTTTCTTTTTTATAAATTTAAATTTGATTGATTTAAATATTATCAAACTCTTAATTTAAATTTATTTGATTGTTTAAATTTTTTTACAATTTTATTCTTTTTTGATTGATTAATGGACTTAATAGATTTATTGAAAGAATTTTTTTTATTTATTTATAAATTTGATAAAAATTTTATTGATGAACATAACTCATAAGAATATTATATTCATGAATAGTATTTACGAACAGTCCATAATCTTTATTATAAATATTAATAAGTTAAACATATATGTGTTCAAATTTATTCATTTAATCTAATAAATTATTCAAACTCATTCATTTCATTCATATTTTGCATATTGAACAAATATAAATAAGTTCTTAAATATTAAATCGAACATCATTCTTACTTACGATAAACATTTAGTTCATTTGCAACCGTAAAGATATTCACACACATTATTGTAGACTAAAAAAACAGCTCATTCAAACGCATCCAATTCCAAGTCATAATCTGAACTTGTTAGGTCCTAATACTCACTACTCAAACCAGCTCATTTATTTTGAATAATCGACTTTCTTTCTTTCTTTCTTGTGTGATGATCATACTTTTAATTTGGGAATTCCAACAAAACTCAAATGCCAATTCCATATTCCTCATTCAAACTACAACAGCAGCTATATATACTGTGAATATTCATTCCTCCAGGAAAAATGGCACAGAGATAATTAATGATGATCCACATCATTATCCAATGCAAGGCACAACACCCCCTCCCTTCCCTTCCCTTCCCTACCCTTCCCTACTATGCAGAGCTGAGAGCTGTGCAGCAGCCAGGTGATGGCAACTCAACCAAGCCTAATGAGATAGATAGATAGATTCCATGCCCTCACATGCATGTCTGCATGCGCATTGACTCTTGTCAGAAAAATATATATATAAAAACTATAGGCAGGCAGGCAGGCAGGCAGGCAGGAAGGATCAGCAGCAAACAAGCCAGCAGGCCTTTCCCCAATTGCCTTGTGCACCACCAAATTAAATTAAATTAAATTCATTCAATTCTCATCCATAGCAGCTAGCAGTACGTACTGAACTGATTCTCGAGCTCATTCCTCCGTATCTATGTAGCAGTATTGATTGGATGTGTCATGGCAGCAGCCTCACCATTTTTTGTTTGCATGCTCATGTGGAGCTAGCTAGTCAGGGTTTTTGGAGTATTAGGTTTTTAGGGTTTCTGAATCCTTGTGCTAGCAAACAGTACAGTACAGTATAGTACGAAGTTGCCAGTGAGAGATTAGATTTCGAGGAGGAGGAGGAGGAGGAGGAGGAAGAAGAAGAAGGGGCCAAGGGCAAAAGATGAAGAGTGCCCTTTCAGAAGGAAAAAAAAAAAAAGGAATCATTTCTATACTTTTGTGTGGCTTGTTTGGTTGGAATCATTGAGGCTTGTGAAACTTGAAAATTGCAATTATGATGTGGTTTAGCACAGTCGAACTTTTTAAGAATCAATTATTAAAAATTGATCCCAAATACTTTTGTTTGTGTTACTCATTTACGACTGAGCAGAGATATTGAAATGGACAAGGATCGAATCTCAATAAAATCGAGTCAATGCTCTCCTCCATCGTAGCCAACTGCAGTTTCTCGATTTACCTCCTCATAGATAGTCATGGAGTCGATCGTGTGGACCGCTAAAGTGGCAAATACAATCTTTTATTGAAATATTGAAGTGTTATTCATGCTTTGCCACTTGCATTATGCTCGGGGACATTCTAGAATGTTTTTTTAAATAAATAATGAATATGATTTGAGTTCCATTGAGAAATTATTTCATTAGTGATATCTCCTATATATGTGTTACAAAATAATGATGGTTTGTTTATGGGGGTGGGTTCATGCCGATCGACAATATGAATTGTGCTACCAAGGAAGACTCTATAGTTACTCTATATATTCTATAACTTGTGCTACCAAGCTTTGTTTAGTTTGTTTGTAAAAAAGAAGAAGGATATTGAGCATTAGAAAACTCAAGAGTGTTAATTAGAAATATAATAATTAAGTTTAATGTGAATCAAATATGTTTAGGTTTAACAATGATTTTTTATCAAAAATCATTGATGATAAAAAAAATCCTATTCAGAATCAAGGAAATGAGAAAACTCATGAGAGTGTAATGAACTAAATAGTTTAAATTTGGATTTATTTAGATCCATCAGTTGAAAAGGTTTCAAAATAATTACAAACTCAACGAGGTGTATGGTATACATATTCTTAATAGTTTTAAAAAATTGTTTTATTTTCTTCATCATATTGTGAGAGAGTCATGATATACATATAGATATATATATAGACTTTAATTACTCAAAACAACACAGAGATATGAACTATAGTCAAAGTAACATATATAGATTACTAGTAACTCATATTTTTTTAGTACCAAAAATAGATAATCAACCTTCCAATGAGAAAAAAATTATTTTTCTTTTCATAATAGTTAAATATGGAAATCAGAATAAATATAATAATTATGAATGAAAAAAAAATCCTTTAGCTAAAAAAGGGGCATATGTAGCCAAGTGGATCAAGACAGTGGATTGTGAATCTATCATGCCCGGGTTCAATTTCCATCGTTCATCCATTACATTTTTTTTTTCAAATAAAAAAAAAATCAGAAGTTGAGTATTGAAAGACGAGTGAATTAGATATTTCTAACTCTACCATTGACTTTTGATCAAGTCATCAATAATAATAATTTTTTTATCAAAATTCATTAATGACTAAAAAGGTCAAGAGTCAATAAAGTCAGACATAACAAAACTCAATAGATCAATGTTATAAATTTGAAATAAATTAGATATGTGCAGGTCTATCAGACTTTGAAAAAGTCATTCAGAAGAAAAAGATATTTGATTCGCATTAAACTTATACATGCGAATCAAATATGTCATGGGACCGACTGTGTGAGATCATTAGGGTGACGAATTCTACCTTATGTAAAAAAAGAAAAAGATAAATAATATATTATTTTTGACTTTTATAAATAAAAATAGACATCCTTAGACATCAAATACTTTCGTTTAATAGATAACCCTAACTAACTATATCTGTTCTATCGATTGCAGATTCCGAAAAGTAGACTAGATTAGTTCCATATATAATGAGTAAAAGAGTAAGGAAAAAAGATGGATCACGAGATCCTTATTTCTGGGGCTATAGAGTAATGTTAAGAGGTGAGATAGACTCTTTAAGTAATGAGAGTTTAAGTCTCGTCTATGATACATTACATTTGGGAATTTATAAAACTTATAATATTAGATCATCTATCAGGATCTATCTGTGTTTTTTTGACTTATCCTAATAGTCGATAAAAAATTTGTTGGTTCCCGGAGGATTTCCGAGAGGATATAAACTGATACCGATCGTCGAGGTTAGTGTTCAACACTATCTTCGTAAATGATATTGTTTTGCTACGGTGCTTACAGATAGCAGGAATTCGTTCTCAAGATACAACAACGAACGTCTCGGAACAACATTTCAAATTCTGAGACCAACGGAACCTTCTCGTAAGCTTTTTAGACTCCGAATGCACAAGATGAGATGAATGCACAGGAGATAAGTAGAATTGATGATTGATCGATGAAATTTTCAGCATCTAGAGGGATTTATTTATACTAAGGGAATAGGTAGAATACCCTTTGGTGAGTGGATATGCCCTTTGGGTAGAATCGATCTGGGTCATTTGATCTAGAGGGTTATAACCCTTCAAATTGTCCTCTTAATCCTATTCATCATATTTGAAGGGTTGTAACTCTCAGATCTCCTCTCTAGTCATCAGCCATTGGATCTGGATCCAAAGATCCATTCGATCTGACACTTCAAATCAAGCACCATCACCAGTGGTCAGATCGTGATTCTTCGCGATCCAACGCTCCAGATCTGATCTGAAGTGCAAAGTGCACTGACAAAGTGTCCATTGCACGCTCGTGCGCGCGTGGCGGGCCGCGAGCTCACAGGTGTGACCACCTGCTCGCCCGTGAGAAGAGAGCACATGGGCTTTTTGTGTTAACTCTATTAACACAGCAACATTAATCAGAAAAGGAAATCCATTAAAAATTTTCGACGTGGGATTATTCCCATGCATTTCCTTATATGACATTAATTAACAATTAATGTTATTCTGGACCGACTTTAAACAATTAATTTCTCATTCATCCTTAATCGATTTTGAGTAAATTAATAGTCTAAATCTATCTACACAAAACGTAGATTTTGATTTTGAGGTCAATTATGACTTCAATCAATTGATGACATTTCGATTTTACAAAATCGTATTGATCCTTTTAGGCATCAATATATAATAAAATTTTTATGAGATCAATTAATCATCTTCTAAATTAGTCGGTTTGTAAGAATTATATATCTCAATTATTACAAAATATATATGATCCAATCGGATTGTCATGTTAGTCACGTGGTTTAGTAAATTCGCCGAATCTAAAATCCAAATGCACTCGTAAGAGTATGAATTTGATTTTGTAGGAATTTTTTGTTTTTGGTTTTTTGTTTTCTGTTTTTCAGAATAACAACACGGTGCAGTAATCGATATTTGCAGGCATTCGTTTATTCCAAGGTCCGACGCAACGCTCGTGCCATGGCGCTGCTGCCTGCTGCCGCTCCACTATTCACTTGGTTTACTCAAACATGTTCATTTCTTTCTCCTGCGGGGTGGCAGATGCCAGACGACACACTGTGTTTATTCCTTCCCGGCCATGCCATGGCTCCAGACCTCCTCCTCTGCACTGCACTGCACCCCTGCCTGCTCACTGTCTCAAGATGCAACACAATCCCCTGATCGACACAGTAAAGTTTCAGAAAGCCAACTTTCTACCCTCCCTCAAATCATGTTTATACTCCAACACTTCTGGTCTGGTCAAATTTCGATATGCAGTGGCCTCTGTCCTTTTCGTTGAAAAGATCAAAGAAAAGGATTCGAAGCAGTTTCTTGAGCATATCAACCGCTGCCTGCAGTCATCATCCTCCTCGCAGTGCTGCGGCTTAATTTCCAAAATGTGTTCTTTGTCATGGAAGGTCATGCTGATGGCTGCCGCCCTACTAGCTCATGGGTGCTCCCCCAGCGAGCTGGAGCACCAAGATAAGATCAGCAACCTCCCTGGCCAACCTCAGGTCAGCTTCCAGCAATTCTCAGGCTATGTCACGGTGGATCAGCAGAAGAAAAGGGCTCTTTT